>PVJI01003633.1:0-118489 GCA_004026765.1 Micronycteris hirsuta
AAACAGGTCATATTAACCTCTTTAAATTCACTAATACTTTCTCCTGTTATGTCCAGTCTCCTGTGGGTGTTTGTTGGCAAAATCTAAGTCATACAACTTTGCCTTCATTTCAAGGGGATCTGGTCAAACAATTTAGCATAAAATAAGATATACACCATATATGGATAAAAGTCTATATGCTGGATGGCCAAAATTAATGACAGGTATCCATTACATTTAAAATATATGTTTTTCCGCCCTGATCAGGTAAGTCATTTGGTTAGAGTGTCATCCCAATATACCTAGGTCGCTGGTTCATACCCTAGTTGGGGAACATACAGGTGACAACCATTCGATGTTTCTTTCTCACGTTGATGTTTCCCTCATTCTCTCCTCCTTTCCTTTCTCTATAAAATCAGTAAACATGTCCTTGGGTGAGATTAAAAATTAATAATAAATAAAAAAGAATTAAAAATAAAATAAAATTGTATTTATTCTAGATTGTTTTTCTTAGTTTGTTTATAATACAACTTTAGTTTCTGTAAATGTCTTTATTTTCTCTTCAATTTATTTTCAGAACTTTAAAAATTCACCTTCCTTCTCTATGATCATATAACGTAACTTTTTAATATATATGCTTATTTCTTGAGCTCTTTTTTTGGATAGAGATATTGTCTGCAATTTTTTTGAGGCTCTGGTGAACAAATTGTCTGAACCCTTTAGATATTTTTCCATGTATGTTGTTCATCTACTTTTTGTTTATATTACTTTCCTTTTTAGGTTCTTCAACCTTTGGGCCAGGGCCCTTTTTGGTTTCTCTGTAATTATTACTCATGTTTATGGTGCCAGATATCTGCTAGAAAGACCCTAGGGAGAAGCAAGTGGAAATTACTTGGAAAAATATGTAGTTCTTAACAAGACTTGAGGTCTCAAAAAATCTTGAGAAATCTGATAACTATTTTATCTGAGGAATGCATGCCCTTTGATTTCCAGATGTTCCCTGCATAAGCTCTACACAGAGTCATCAGACTCTTGCTGCCTCATCTGGCCTCACCACTGTACCCCCAGAGTCAACTCTTCTGCAAGGAACGCACATTGGCCATGATAGAAATGCTTGTCAGCATAATTTTCCCTTTGGCTTCCTCCCCTGACATAACTTGGTGTTGAACCGGGTTTGCTCTTCTGTGGTTCAACCACGGCCCTAGATCTCATTGCACTTAAAAAACATTTTTGGCTATGGTTATCACATACGTATCATTTTTGAGGATTTGGCACATTTTCACACATTTGGTACATGGTCTTCCTGGTTTGTAGTTGGTAGTTGTGGAAATTCCTTTGTTTAATTGAAGATGGCATTTTGCTTAAAATTTTTTTCCTTTGTTTTGTTTCTCATGGGCTTTAATGGAGGGAAGTGGTATTTAGTCAGAAAGCCCATACTTATGTTTTTGCTGCTACAATCTTTAACACACTGTTCAACACCAATTCTTAACACCCCACACAAACCACTCCAGCAAAGTTCATGAACACAGCTCTATTCTTCTTTCTGCTTCCTGGTAAAGATTTCAAGTCTAGAGGTTTGATCATAACATTTACATGTATACTCACACTCACTCACATACTCACTTAAGCTTACACTCACACACATACACCCAAACTTTCTCTCTCTCTCTCACACACACACACACACGATGCACACACGATGCACACACATACATCCAGGAGAAATGGACAGGCAGGGATCTATGGTTCTGGCTTGGACTCCTGGTAGTACATCTAACAAGTTCAGCAACATGTCTGCGAGTCAGTCTCCCGGTCTATAAACTGTGAGTGGTATATTCCTAACCAGCTGCTCCCAGGACTGGTGAGTGGGTGGGCAGAGCAGACCTCGGCAGTCCTATCTGCCACTGTTGTTGGCTGCAATCTGCATGCTATTTTCTCCATGCACAGAACCAGACCAGTGAACCTACTTGCTTTTGTTTCTTGCAACATGCTTTCCTAAAACTGGTTGAGATTCTTCCTGATCCCAGAGCACTGACTCATGGTTTTCACTCATCAGAGCTCTACTAAACAAGCACAAATGTCTCCTAATTTATACCCATTAACCCCACTTCAGCTGCTCGGTGCTCACAGAACCAAGATGGGCCAAAACAAGCTATGAGATGAGAGTCTCTGAAGTCTGGCTACTTGAAGAAAAGGCTCCCATTTGAATCACGGCAGCCCTTCTAGAGAAGGCTGGCTCTGGGTTCATGTGGAGTCACAGGGGCACACTGCATCTGAGCTCCCTTGGCTGCTTTGCCCACCTTCCCAGTAATTAATTTATAATGTCATTGCTTTGGTGAAAGGACCAGATCATCAGCACCCATACTCCAGAATAGGTCCCTGCATCACTGTGATGAGCCACCACCAGTCAGAGTTGACAATGGCACTCAAGGAGAAGGAGACCTTGATGCAGGGATTTCTGCTCAACTCTCTTAGGTTCTGTGACTCTGTGACCTTGAAGAGAGATATTGGAAATGGCAATAAAATGGAATCCCAACTTCTGGATCAGGTATCCTCAGCATCTTTTGTCTTCTTAGCTCCACATTCAATTCATCAAAGAACTTAAATTTTCATAGAGTAGAAAAACAATCCACATTTTACCGAGAACATTTAGTTATTTGATGTCATTGAGATATTGTATTTGTTATTTACAGTAAAAAGTGAAATAATGCTTTATAGATTCTATTTCATTGTTACATATTCAAATCAAACAAAAACAACACATCAGTTACTTGTTAAGAATAATAAGTATTGAGTGTATTTTTTACACTGACGAGCATATTTAATGAACATAAGAGTAACACAAAAACTTTAGTAGTATTAATTGCAAAAAGGCTTATTGCTCTGAACAAAATATATGGAGTTAAGAATTCCATCAGCCACTTAAATTATATCCTTTTGTTATAACAGCAAAATAAAAAATAAGCAATTTCATCCTCAGGAAATTTTTAGATTAACTTTTTTTTTAATAAAAAGGAAAAAAACTACAATGTGCATTCTCTGTGGCCCCTGTGTCCCCACTGTCAATCCAAATGTCTTTTTGCTCTGGGCAGCTCCATGTAGCCAGATGTTGGTGAGGGAATAGATGCACTGCTTTTTTCTCTCTGAGTTTTTCTTACAGATGTCCTCCCAAAGGGAAGCACAAAGAGACTGTGTGGAAATGCTTCATCTCAGTTTAGAACTATACAGCCTGCCTGTGGCCTATGACAGAAGCAACATGTAGCAGGGTCCCAAAGCATGTCCAGGCTCCAGGTAATCCTTTCTCCAGGGTGGAGCCAATTAGACCATGTTGGACCCCCATTGCCACTGATTGCTCAATTTGTGTGCAGTTTTCCACAGGATTATCCCAGTATCATTGGGGAAAAGAGAGCGCCAAGTTCTGAGTCTGCTCCAGAGTCCTGGTGCTTAGGTTCGAATCCCAGCTCAGGCCTATCAGTCTCAGGCTAATTACTCATATGAGTGTCGGTCATACTAACAGCACCACTCCCACAGGTGTTATAAATAAATTGATGCTTGAAGCATGTAGGAAGTACTCCAGTAGGTATCAATGATTGTTTCCCAATTGAGAACATAAAAAATCTTCACCCAAATGGCAAGTATATTGAGATAAACTTTTGTATTCAAAGACGAGCAGGGATGATTTCTAAGGGAGTAAATGGCCAAGGATGAAAACAGTCTCTCTGGGTTTGATATGAAGTGCATTTTTCAGCCTCTATGAGGTTCTGCCACAGTAACAGGTAATCCTAACAGCTAAGAGGTGGAGAGCACATGGGCTTATTTCTCTCTCACAGTATATGCTAGACCAGGGTTGACTGCCATTCTGCTCCATATCTCTACTTCCTCTTCAGGTCCAAGAGCACCCTCTGTCCAGGATGTGCCATCCTTGGAGTGAAGGAATGAATACTGTGCTTCTGCCCAGAAATGGTGTCATTTCCACCATTCCATTGGCCAAAGTGGGTTCCATGACCACACTTGCTGTGGGGGTAACAGGAAGGTACAATCCCGTTACTCAAGTGGGCAGCAAGTGATTGGGACAATAGCACCACCTAGCAGATCAGGTGTCCTGGTCATAAATTCTAGTGCTAACTAATTCTCCCTAATTCTGCACTGGCACCATTGTATCTATGGAGCTACCTTGCAGGGAATGTGGGCAGTGTCTGTGTCCACATGGGTAATTAGGAATCCAGTTGTAACATGTGCCAAAAAAGAAACAAAAGAGCAAAAACACACAAACAAAAAGGGGAAAAACAAAAACAAAACAGAAAATACACGGTGCCGAGCACAAAAAGTACTTTTTAAAACTTTAAACACATGTGTGGCCAATAACACTGCAATCAGCACCTCTAATATTTATAATAGGAGTACAAATTTTATTTCTAAAATCTTTAAATATCTAATATCAACATTAGGCAGCTAATCTCCAATGTTAACTGGCAGCAAATGATCAAAAGTCTACGGTTTGGGGAAAAGCCCATTCCTGACACTGGAGGGAATGGCTACGCACCAACTCGCTCTGTGCTGTGGTATGAACCTGGGGAGGTTGAAGGTGGCATCACTCTTGGGAGTGCAGAGACAGCAGGACTGTGTCACCACGAGTAATCCATCACCAGGGATGGATACTGGAGATTTATTTGGCTCTAAACTCTGTTGTAAGTGTGGTAAAAGGAGACTGGCTTGGGAAGAGGGCCTCAGACCCAAGTTAGAAGTAGCTGGCTCCCTCCACCTCTTCGGGAAGAAGAGCTTTCCATGGCACTGAGTAGGGATTCATATGCTGTTATTTATATTTATATTCTCTGGAGTGGTGTGTCTGTTAAATGGATCTCAAAGCTGTCACTCTCCCTGATGGAATATCGTCCAGCGAGTGTTCAGTTTGGTCCCATGTTTGTTTAGCTTTTCTCTATACCTTGATCATGATGACTGTGTTTACTTTCATTTGCACCCACATGGCAACAGCAACGATAATAATCACACCACTTCCATAAACACTGAGGTCAGCACTGTCCACGCACCTCATTTAACCCTCATCCTGAGGGACGACCCCACTGGGAAAGAAGCCGTGATCTGCTGAAGACCACGTGCTTTGCTCGAGATCACACAGCAGGTAAGCAGTGGACCCAGGGTTTGAACCCACTTCTGCTGACTCCAGCACCAGGAGCTGCATCTTCTCTGGAATTCACCCTGCATCTTTGTGTCTGATGGATATGCAGATCCGTGTCAGCTCCAGCTCACCCAACGGCAGTGCCAGTGTACTTGCTGCTGCATAGACTTCACTTCTCCCTTGGAGGAGAGCTCATTTATTTTAGGATGGGTAGTTTTGAATCACTCCCATAAACTATGTGAAAAGTCAGAAGAGGTCATGAAGTCCTGCCTCACACAGCAGCGCTGCAGCTCCCTGAGAACATCCCTGGGCTTTATCAAAGCAGCGCTGTGCCTCACATGCACAAGAAACCCGAAATCAAAAGGAAAAGTGGCTGTTTAATTAAATCTTTAAAAGAAAACTTAATTGTTACTCAATTGTCCCTTTCTAATGACTTTCTGAAAGACAATTAAAAATATATACTCCCATGAATAAAAAAAGAGCCTATCATTTGAGCACATTATAGTTCATGTGTTCAAGAATAATTGAATCTCTGTCAATTATGATTTCAGTAAATTATAGCAAAGATCCATTCTTGGCCACATGAATGGGAGTTTAAAGCTGGCATGGTCCGACACGGCACAGTTATTTTATCTAATAAATTTATGACCTTATAATAGGCTCTTACCAAAGCATTTTCCCCCACTTAATTCATCACTTGGCTTGACCCACTTTCCGGGTGCTTGACTGCAGGAGTCCCTGGGAATATGAATAGAGAATGCAAGGCACTGCCCCTCCCTCAGACCCCTGGCCAGCGCCGCCCGAGCTGCCCCTGGCCAGTAGCATCCCCATCGCTGCCTGCCCACAACGAGGCCTGTCTTTGTCCTCTGACGGCCTGTGCTTGTGGAGATTTATCTCAGGGGAAGTCCTCCACTCCCAAATCTTTGCACAGCCACCAGATTTTCTAGGAAGTGTGCAGTCGTACACTCACATTTAGGTCCGTGGTCCAGCTGGAGTCCACCCCGTGGGTGGTGTGAAGAAAGGAAGCAGCTCTCTTTTTCTCCCCACAGCCAGTCTTTTCCTAGCACCATCTGCTCAACAGCAAATTCGTTCTCTATTAACTTTTGTGTCCCTGTTATCATATCTTAGTGTGTGTGCATGCGTGGACCTACCTCTGAGTGCTCAGCTCTGTCCCATCGCCAACTCTGCCTGGTTTTCCATCAATACCACGTTGTCTTTATTGCCATTACTTTATTACTATGCATTTCTTCGTGCCTGGGAGGGCGAGCCTGCTATCCTTTATTTTACAAGTTTTATGTAGATTGTCATGAAATTTTATTCTTTTGTTAAATTAAAAATTTACTGTATATTAAACTACAATGTTGATTGAGATTTCTTTAATTTTTAGGTTAATTTTGAGGAAATTGACATATTTAAATGTTAAGCTATCCAAACTAAGAGCACAGAAAATCTCCTCCATTTATTAGGATCAGAGTCTATGGCCAATATTAGAATTTTAAATGCTTCTTTATAGAGGTATTGTGTGTTCCTGGTCAAATTAATTCCAGATACTTTATAGTTTCTGAAGCTATAGTGAATGATTTGTATTTTCTGAATGGCCATTGCTGGTTCAAAGACAGGCTATTAATTTTTGTATCTGGCAAACTTTCTGAACTCTTTGTGGTTTTAATGGCTTATCTAATAAATCTGTTATTTTCCTGGGTAAATAATTATATCATCTGTGAGAAATAATGCCTGCTTTTCCCTCTGTCTCCCAACACCAGAACTAAGGCAGTTATGACCAACTGCTACACAACCTCCTCACGTCACTGGAGCTGGCCGGGGCCCCCTCCCCTCGGCGCCCACTGTGCAGATGGGATCAGTCTTCACAAGAGCAGTGGGAGGTAGGTACTGTTCCTTCCACAGGAGGACTTGGGCTTAGAGACGTGTTGGGACACACACAATGGATCCGTCTAACTGCTCTTCAAATACACAAAGTTTCCCACTTGTCCTACGTCTCCAACCCAACCCACCACCCTGGGCTCCTCACCGCCTCCCCTAAGGGCCTCCGCCATCCCAGCACCCTCTGGTCCACCTTGTCTCCACAGGCCTGAACCTTCGAGACCCTCACCGCCTTTGGACTGCCATAGTTTTTGTCAACTCAGCCACAGCTCCTCCACACACACTCTCTTTAAAAGTGCCCCTAAATGTGGCTTGTTTCCTGGGAGTGCAGCCGTCTGAAAGAAGTCTCAATGAGCACGGTACAGTTCCACTTGGTTTAGTCCCTCATGTACCTTAAGAAACCTGAAGGTCCAACAGTGGATTGGAGGGAGGACTCTCCCCTCACATGTAGTCCCAAGGAGGTAGGCAGAGACAGCTGGCGCACAGGACTCCAATGGCAGCTTTTGACCCTACAGCCATTTCCATTTCTTCTGCTTCCTCCATCCCCATGCTCAGGGGTCCCCTGTTGCACCTTTAGCAAGTATGGTCAGAGTCCCTCACCCAGACACACACACTCCAATGTCCTTGGAGACCCATGAGAAGAGTGGAGGGAGCAGAATCTGTGTGATGTGATTTCCAGCCAGACCAAGTTCGGATCCCCAGCAACCTGATGATATATCCTGTTGTCCCTATGTTTCAGCAAGACCTGAAAAAGCTCTAGCCCCCTTAGACTTCCATTGTCCTCCCTCAACGTGTCAGGGCTGTTGGTACTAAATGAAGTGTCCTTTCTTTGCTTCCTTTTGAGCCTGCGGGGGGGAATATTTTGGGAACTATAGAGATTTCTTTTGTGAAATGGGCGCAAGAGCTTATTCTCACAGGCGACGTGGCTCACACACTCTTAACACCTGCTGCCGGAGGGGTGGAGGAGTCTGATCTCACAGTCGCAAAGCCACACTAGCGAGAAAAGGAAGGTGATCCTGGCATTTCAGTCTCCCTGCTCTTCATATCACCAATGTCCCAGCACAGAGCCTGCTCGTCACAGCCGGTCAAGTCTCCGACTGGAGGTTTGTTTATTTTTTCCCTAAATAATACTCATGATGTGTTTATATCACTCAAACTCCCAAACAACAAGATGCTAAATTCAAAAGCCCCAATTTCTAAAGGTCCGACAAAGGCAGCAGAAAATGGGATGAAACTCTTGTTCTGCTCACACATCCCTGTAGAGACACATGGATGTCCTCTTGGGAGACAGGTTGTAAGAACTCAAGACTCCCATGGACCCACCTCTCCTGAGCAGTGCTCATAAAGGCTTCCCTGGTTCTGAGCAAGCCCAGGAGGCTCCTGTCACACCCAGCATTTAGCCCCTTTGCCCTGGTCACTCCCTTCAAGCTGGTAGGGCAGAAGAACTGAGGGACTGTGCCCGGCGCTGAGGGTGCTGAACAGGTGTTCTCCCGGCTCTGCCTCTGGAGTCCCAGACAAACTCCAGGTTACTGGTCTGCACATTTAGGGGTCACAAACATATTTTGCTAAAACACTCTGGATCTGTTTCAGCCCAAAGCTTTGTATTGTTGGAGAAGGCCTGAACTGGCCTCTGAGCCAGGCTGGCAAAGCCAAGCCGTACATGGTGCCCGTTGCCATTCTGCAGATAACAGTGATGTTAATTCTGCCTTCCACCCACTAGAAGACATTGAATTTTCCAGGACAACCAACTCGTTTTGAGGGATTTAGAATCTACCTGCTGTCCCACTGCCCTCACCCCCTTTGAAGATCCAGTCGTAATGTTCAAGCTTTACTTCTAGAGAAGAGGGCACAGGGTCCATGGAGGACAAAGGGGTATGACAACTGTGTTCACAGGAAGGTGGGGAAGGTCCCAAGTGCCACCAAGCCTTCCTTGTTTCCTGGGTCCCACCCGGTCACTGCTCCTGACTCCATAACAAACACCATGCCTTTTGTAGACTGACAAAGCTCAGCAAATCGGCTTCTTAGGCTCAGTTACCCTGGTGCTGTCTGGGCCAAGGCTCTGAAGAACTGCCTCCCAGGCTTTTTCAGGGAAGCATGGGCTCTGATCTGTCCCCGCAGCCTCTCAATATTCCAACCTCCTCTTTCCCTGGGCGCTGCTGAGAAACCTTCTGCTCCTGTTGCTCCTGAAATAAAAGCAGTGTTCTTTATGAATTTTTAACACCCTCCTCCCAGGCCTTGCAGGCGAGTCACGTTGGATGGGGCCACTCACGTTTGAAGCTTACGGTGGGATCTCTCCTGTTTGTAAACATGTGTGGGCAATGCAGGCACATTAGTGCCACTTCCCTGGGCCTTCCTCTTCCACAATTACAGATACAGCCACGATAGGCCGGCTGGCAATGCCGCCTAGGAATACATTATTCACGGACATTTTGTTCAAAATCTGACGTTCTAGGCAATTTTCCATTTTGTGCATCATCAAAGTGTAATGCTGGTGCCAAGGAGAATCTCCGCAGCAGGAGAAGCAGCTCAGGGTGTTGGGGTGGCTGCAGGAGTAAGGCTAAGGCAGGGAAAGAGGCTGACATGAAGACAAGGGGAGATGCACCTCAAAACTGGCTGGTCAAATCCACGTGCAGCCTCACCCTCAGACAGAACGTTGACAGAATGAGGGGCCAGAGGAGGCTGGCATTTGGGGCAGAGCCTGAAGACAGATGCCTACGATGGGCCTGCTCCTCTCCTCTGGGTCCAGGAGGCAACATCACCTGTGTGTTGTCAGGTATGCTCTGATCACTGAAGACAGCTGGCTGACCCAATCATGTTAATTCAGTCACTGTCAGATCTGACTCTGTCCCTCTCCTCCATGGGAGTGGCCAGCCCCTTCTGCTTCCTTCCTGTCTGCCTTTCCAAGAGAGTGTATGATAAAGGGAAGGACAGGCTGGGTGAGCTGTGATCAGCTGACAAACTCGCCCATGTCTGTGTCCTTGTGGGGCCTCTGTAGTACATTTGGTTCATCACCTTCTGTACCCAACCCCCCAAGCTCACATCCTTTTATTTCCTTCTCAGTCAACTCTGAGTTTTTCTCACTTACATGGAGATAAGAGCAGTGCTTTTGCCTCAGGATGCCGTCATGTTAAATGAGATAACCCACAGACCTCCAAGGACAGTGTATGGCTCGCAGTAAGCACTCATTAATGTTATCTCTGCTGTACCACCATGGACGATTGCATCAAAACAGGACTACCTGAAGGATGGCACACAGTAGTCATGGCCCACTCAGCAAGATGGTTGTACACCACCTGGACATTGCAATGGTAAATAGCTGCCCTGAGCATCTTCTGGAAGGTAGGAGACTATTTGGGTGATTCCTTGCCTGTTTTGGATAGAACCAAATTAGATCAGGAAAAAGGGGGCCCTCTAACTTTTGTCAAACTTGCTTAATGGTGTTGGTGGAAAGGTAGTTGGAGCTAATACTAGATTCTTCTCCAGGGGCCAGATAGAAATCCAGCCTTGCTTCCAACCCACTGGAGTCACAGCATCTCAGCCTCGACCAGGTGCCTGGAGGTAACTGGAGCACACTGTACCACATTTGATGACACTATTAGTTGGCACATGCAGATCCCTTGTATTTTCATAGTCGTTCATACCACATAGTGCTGACAGAAGGAAAAGACCTCATCACAGATTCTTGTAAAAGAGTATTATTGCCACCCCCTTACTAGTGAAGAAGTGGCACCACAGGCTGCCCTCAGATGTGCCTGACTGACGTGCTCAATTAGTTCCCAAATCCCCACTTGCCACTTCATTTAACTCAGCTGCATTTCCCCGCAGTGGTCTCTCTCTGAGTTGAGCACAGACATACTCAGTTCTCTGCTTTCCAGCATTCGGAAGGGCAGTGCTCTGCTTCTCTAGGTTCAGGCTGCACTTTCAGCGGTGGTGCCAGCGAGGCTTTCTGTCTGGAACCCCTGGCCCGGAGCAGCAGGTGACACTGCAGCAGGCAGGCAGCTGCGCTTTGCGGGCACACCATTCTGCCTCCTTCTTCTGCAGAGGGACTTCCTTAAGTGACTCCGTTGTTGATACAGAATGTGTTCTACTGGGTGGGACCTGCCCACACCCACTCTCTCCACTGAGTGTCTCTCATGGCTAGCTCAGCAGCCAAAGCAGCAAGATAAATGTTAAACACTAATTCTTGGGTCACACACTTACAAGTCCGGTGGCCCTTTTTATGGTGATTGTTTTACATTAAGCAAAAATTTAGTTCTGACTAGGTGACATATGCATATGGTTCAAAAATCAAAAGGTCAGAGAGGGGTTGAAGTTAAAAAGTAAGGCTTCCTCCTGCTGATGCCCAGCCTCCAGTTCCCGTCAGTGGGGACAACTCTGGCTACTAACTGCTGTGCCCCCAACTGACCCCAGTGGGGCCCAGAGGAGGGGTAGCCACACTGGGCATCGAGAGACTAAACATGAACTGGGCTCTCTGAACATCATCCAGGGGCATCCACCCCGGACTTCCTGAAGAACGAGGGGCTTCTTTCTCCTACTGAGGAGACTGTGCATTGGTCTGTCCCCTCCAGCCCCTCCATGGAGGGGAAAGCCACCCTCACTGCCATTAGCTTTCATACCCAGCTGGCTTTCATTGGGACAATGACTCAGACAGGGCATGTGGATGGAGGTAGTTGGGCGGGGGCAGGCTGGTGGCCACCGGTCCCTGCTCTGCCTGGAGATAACCCTAGTCCCTCTTCAGGGAACCAGAGCTCCAGTGGGACGGCCTTCTTTGGGGAAGATGAGGTTGGAAACAGGTACAGCCCACAAATACTCTCTGATCCCCAGCATGCTCTGCTGTGCCCAGCTGACAGAGTTATTAGGAGAAGCAAAGGAAAAAAATGCATAGAAAAACATTCCCACAGTAGAGGTACAATATATGCTGTGGGTCCATCTGTGTAGGGCAGAACAGGCTGGATGTGAAGTGCAGGTTCCGGAGTCAAGATTCTGGAGGTCAAGTCCCAAATCTGCCTACTACTCATCAGGTGACTCAAGCAGGCCACCGAATCTTGCTGTGCCTCAGTTTCTTCAAGTGAATACTAAGGGAACCTACTCACAGGGCCGGCTTGTGTGAAGACAGGTGGTACCTAGCACCCGTGAATACCACAGAGGTGTCCCTTATCTCTTCGTTGAGTTCCTAGGATACCAGGCTCCTCTCTAGGCCACCAAGGCAGACAGGACTCTGGTCCTCAGAGGTTCACATTCCTGGGATGAGAGGGAACAAACAGGTCGATGTGAACATATACAAGGTCCCTGCTGAAGCATGCTGTGGGAAAAGGGGAACTGCCAGTGGGAGGGTGGGGATGGAAAGGCTATTTGAGGGGCATGGTTCTGGGGTGGTTTCCCTAAGGGGCCACGTGGCCCAAGGCCTGAGTGAAGAGAGAGGAGGCCCGAGGGAAGGGACCAGAGGTCAAGTGCAGGTAGAGGGAAGGGAGAACCACGAGACTGGGAGATGGGGTGGGAGTCACTATTGTCGTTCCTCGTGAACAGCAAGTGTGGAAGCCATTACTCAGAGAGGAAGACAGTGCAGAATGATGGTGGCCTGGGGCTGGAGTGGAGACCACGGTGGCTATGGTGTTTCACTCTAAGTCTGATGAGAAACTATAAGATGGTTTGAGCCAGGCAGTTACCATGATCTATAGTTGGTTGTAAAAAAGTGACGTTTGCATGGCAACCGGCAGCTCTGCATCTTGCATCGTTCCCTCTGCAGTCAGTGTTCCCCATACAGTCCGTGGCTTTGGGTGTTCCGAAGAGTTGGAACTCACCTGCTTAACAAGGGCCAGCTGAGATGTGGCCTCTCTTAGGTTCCAAATTGGGAAACAAAGAGTTTAATCAGCCACTAGCACCAGTTATTGTGTGTTTAATTCAATCAGCAGGTTGGCAAGTCCACACAAAAGAGCCATCCCATGATCCACCTGCAGGTCCCAGCACCGAGAAATTGTACTTCTGAGTACGATGGAGTCCATTTCCGCATGGACTATGCTCTGGGAGGCAGGGCTCTGCCGAACACAAGGGCACACAGATGGAAACCACAGGTCCTGGACTTCTGTGCCTGCCCTTCGGGAAGGAGCACTCATGGCAAGCCAGGGTGCGACTGCTGTCCCACAGCCCGAGGTATCCCAGGGAGGACTGGGCCATCCAGTGACCAAACAGGAGACTGACTTTTTGGTAACCTATATATTTTTTTCTTAAGAAAGAGAAAGATAAGGTGGTTGAGCATTCCCTAAGACATCTGGCCCACTACCAATGCCCAGCATGACAGCAATGGGTTTGATCTGCTATCCTGACAGCCCTGAGAAGCTCCTTGTAAGAGAGAGAGAGAGAGAATGAGAGAGAAATTGAGAGAGGAGAGTGAGTAAGAGCTTGAGAGGAGGGTGAGAGGAGGGAAATCCCTGCTCCAGGTATAAAGATATACGTTCTTATAAGTCACTTGAGGTCAGGATATATGCATTTTCCATCATTCACCAAAAAATCTAATTTCCATATCTTACAGTTGCTTAAATGTATTGTGAGTCAATTAGAAAAATCCTTACGAAATACTAACTGCCACCAACGTGGTTTCATTCACCATAAAAAAAAAAAAAAGATTATTTGTTATGTCCTTTCCTCTGGAGACTCCACTCTAATATCCGAGAGAACATGCTAAGTGTTTAATTCTCCTCTAACAGTGAAGTCTTCCCTGATGGATATGCAGAATGATGGACCCGGTTCCCACACAGAATGTCACTGATGTTTCGACTTCAGAAGGATACGCAAGGCTCCTGGTTTGGACGTTTGTCTAAACCGCAGAGCTCTTACTGATGTCTACACTCTATGAAACATTAATTCATGATTTTCTTAATATCTTATTGATTTCCCCCCCTCCAAAGGCCAGAGGTTAAGAAACTCCATAAAAACGTCCTGGCAATTTATTGCTGTCCCTTTAAGACATTACAGTAACCTCACAGCTATTTGCTTTTCCCATTGTCTTTTCACTTAAGGTTGCAGTTCAAAATGACAAATTTACCTTTTCTATGAACTTCATATGAACTTGTTTTTAAACTTAATATATAGAGAAATACCCAAGCATAGTTCTTGAATGGTTATAGATTCACACTCTCGATAAAATGGGGCCGTGGGGGCAACCTGGCCTTGCACACTTGGCGTGCCGATCTGGACAACAGTCTCAACACAGATGTCTGTGCAAGGCATTGTCTCATTAATTGTAACAATATTCTGTTATTAATAAGCAGACAACTAACCGTGATCCATATTATTACTGTGGGTTTTGTTGATTTAGGTTTTTTTTTTAGGAAATGGGGACATGATGACAGCAAGTCAGTGCAGGAGGTGCCACTGGGACCCAGACCTCGCACTCCCAGCCGGCTGCTGACCTCTGGCCACATGGTCTGTGAACTCTGTACCACAGTCCACGTCACTCAGGACAACTGTGACGTCCGGAGAAGCCAAACATCTCATCTACTTCCCACCTGAAGGGAAATAACAGAAAGTTGGGATCAGAATATCATGAATGAGGGGATTAAAAATGGGAAGCACCCATTTTGTAATTTCAGGGAAAACATTTGTTACTGTAAATGCTATAATAAGCAGGTGAGAAACTAAATGTCTTTTTAATTACATTATTTAGCTTCAGTAGGCACAGACTTGAGAGTTTTAATTAACCTGACTTGGAAAGTACATAATCTCAAATTATAATTCTGCTCCAGCCTCCCCGCCCCCCATGGAGAACTGACAAGGGGGTGTGATGGAGCCGTGAGGTTGGTGGCAGCAGAGCCCCTGGGCCACCAAGGAACATAATCACAGAAGTTGTAGGTGAGGGATAAGTGCTGGTCAGAAGGAAGTTGAGCTTTCTTTTTTTCTTTTTTAATCTTCAGCTCAGGCTTTGAGAAAATCTTAGGGAAGCTTAGAGATAAGAAAATTCACTATCTAAAAATAGTGTATTTCCAAAGGCTGCATGTTTGTGCTAAAATCTCTTCTTCCCTACTTTAGGTAGATACTTGGACAGAGTTTTTGCCCTCAAGTTTCAATTTAAATCTATCAGGGCCTCCGAGGACAAGCTTTGCCCTCTCATTCAGAAATCTAATATTTAAGGTGATTTTTTACTCAGCAAAATGAGCAAACACAATGCATTTCCTTCACGCTCAACGCATGTAAGTCTGACTGTGTGAGCACCACCTCTGTGCAAATCCATGAGGACACAGAGTCCCCTGGGACTGCCCAGGCTTCCTAAATGTGTGTGTCTGGGTGGTTTACACGGTTTATTTCATTTTTCTCTCAGGGAAATTAAATAAACTGGATATTTTCTGGCTTATACATTTACTGAGTCCAGTCCTGCTAGGAAGAGGATCCAAAAGGCAGTAAGATCTGAAATATTCTGCCCTGGTCGGTGTGGGGCAGTTGGTAGGAGCATCGTCCCGTAACCAAGGGGTCATGGGTTCGATTCCTGGTCAGGGCACATACCTAAATTTCAGGTCCAATCCCCAGTCTGGGCACCTATAGGAGGCAACCAATTGATGCTTCTCTCTCACATAGATGTTTCTCTCTCTCCCTTTCTCTCTCTTTAAAAGCAATAAAAAAAAAGTCCTTGGGTGAGAATCAAAAAAAAAAAAAAGAAATATTTTGCTCTCTGGGGTTTCAGAAAACAAACAAAAGATTCCAAATGGAAATGACTTGAATTCTTTAAGTTTTGACATTTAATTGTGTCTTCTAGCTACCATACTTGAAATAGTACTGGCATTTTAAATTAGGTGGTAGCAAATATTTTCCTTAGAAAAAAGACTGACAAAGATCGAATAGTTTGGGTTTTTATTACCGGTTTACAAAAGGACACCCACAGCCTGTTGAGACACTTCTTTAAATCTTTGCACTTCATTGGTGCGTGCACTTGCACCTCCGTGTGCAGGAAGACTGCCTCTCTCATCTGTCCATCAAGCACTGCCTTCCAGCCTTCCAGGAACCGGGGTCCCACCTGGTGTCTCCCTTCTCTCTTCCCTGGGTAAAATTTACCAACACTTGGGAAAATGACAAACTGAGAAGTGTTGGAAATTGAAAATAATTTTTGGAAAATATGAATCAAAACTACAGCTCTGTATCATCAAAGAAATTCTATTCTTAGAACTTAACAGTCACTTTGAAAGACAGTTTTATGATTTCTTGCAAAACTAAGCATACTCTTACCATCAGACCCAACAATTGCACTCTCTGGCAATTACCCCAAAGAGCTGAAAACTTATGTCCACAAACAGCCTGCAGGTGGAGGTTTTAGCAGCTTTATTCATAATTGCCCAAACTTGAAAGCCACCAAGTAGTCCTTTAGTAGATAAGTAGTTAAATAAACCTAAAATTGTTTTTTAAAAAACTGAAATTTATGGAATTATAACTTTTATTGAAAAATCAATGGTTTAAAATAGATGGTTTTGTAATATGCATATTCTCAATGCACATTTCATCAAGCGTTCTTCACAGGTCTTTCTCTTTTTCCCCAGCATTGGCATGTTATTTTATTTCTTCCTGCTTTTCTCTGAAACTCTGGAAGGGGATAGAAGGGTATATTTATGGTTCTCTCCACTCCATGAATCTACTGTGCATTTTTAACTTTTTATAATTAGAATAAACTGATTTAATTTTTTGTACATTTAAAACTAACTTAAATTCCAATAGAAACAGTCGATTTACATCTAGGAGAAATTCTGGTACAAAAATACATTTTAAAAATGCCAAGCATTAAGGAATGGCTCCAAATAACAAAAAGGACAGAACTTTCAACAGATTCCAATGGATTTGGTCACTCCATTCTTAAATGACCAGTGCCACAGCTCCTGCCATCCAGACCTGGGGCCAGGTCAGTAGCCAAGGTCTCGATGGACTTCATGGAACCTGTCCTTGGGCAAATGGTTACATGTACCCTACTTCCTTTAAGTCCTCCCCAAAACCCTGACGAAGCCCTAAACATGAGCCAGACACTGCCCCATTGCCATGGAATATTGGACAGTTCCTGGTTGTCTGGGGTCTTAGTTGCCCAATTGGTATGAGGCAAATTTGTAGGAAATAATCTGCTTTATTCCAGAGAGTCATAATTACCACACCTGGGTTCTTCAACCAATTGGAAAGCAACTAAAAAGCTACATGGACATTGAAGAGCCATCTCTGTTTGAGATCAGAATTCTTGAACAAAATAACAGTAGTACTGAGTTTTAGGTACCAAAGGTATTCATATAGAAACTTTGATTAGGGACACTTTATCTAAAAAAAACTTCTACCCAGTACAATACTGTTTTGAATTATTAAAGAAAGAAATGATATCTAACAATATGTTTGCATTTTCATTGAGTTTCCCTTCCCAGAGAATCTACTTTGATATATGGTTAAATTAATTATAGGATTTTGCTCATTTCCTTTTGTTTAAGCTTCCAGTCTCAGGAATCATTAACTGCTCATTTGGAAAACAATTTAAGAAATAGAAATTATCTATTATGTTGGATTATGTGTGTCTATTCTAAAATGTTCTACCAGGAGAACACATTATAATGTAATAAATTAACCTTTAAATGCTAGTATTTCAGTGTTTTGAGGTAGATGAATAAGAATTTGCTTCATTTAAAAAAAAAAAAAAGGCAGTTGAAGGAGGGAAAGTCCTTTCAGTGATCTGGAATGATGAGCTAGAGGGATGTTGAAAATGCATCTGAGCTGACTGAGTGCCTCCTCTCGGGTCGCCCTGGTCCTTCAATGAGGAAGTGCAGAGATGGGGCCAGGGAAGCATTGCCCAGAGTGGCACTCCTGGCCAAACTCTGACCTCTGAGAGAGCCCCCCACAGCGGGTCTCAGTTAGGAGTGGTCAGTGGGTATGGGTGTGCAGTCTAGGGCCAGGGACAGCTTTCAGCCTCTCATGTTATAACAAATGATGCAGGCCTTCTCTGACTTGGTGAGAACGTTGGTCCCATGACGTGAACCATCCTTCGGCACCTGCAAGGCCACCTTTGGCTGCCCCATCTCTTCTTCCCCTTTGCAGTACCTGTGCCTTTCTCCAAGTGTCCAATGGCAATCTCTTTCACCTCCAGGTTCACAGGTTTATAAACATATATTTTTTCACTTTCAAAATCACGCTAGTGATATCAATAGAATTGCACTCCCCAAACAAGATCTGTTGAATTCCTAACCTCCAGTACCTGTGAATGTGGCCTTCTTCAGGAAAAGGGTCTTTGCAGGCATATTTACATTAGGACGAGGATATTAGGTTGGTTCTGGGTCCAATATGGTTGGAGTTCTTTTTTTATTTTTTATTTTATTTATTTATTTTTATAGAGAGGGAAAGGAAGGCAGAAAAAGAGGGAGAGAAACATCAGGATTCTCTCTGTGTATTATTGCCTCTCACGTGCCTCCCACTGGAGACCTGGCCTGGAATCCCAGCATGTGCCCTGACTGGGAATCAAACCAGCAACCCTTCTGTTCGCAGGCCAGCACTCAATCCACTGAGCCACACCAGCCAGGGTTGGAGTTCTTATAAAAAGAGAGACATGCCAGGAGGAGGACTTGTGACTACAGAGGCAGAAATTGGAGTGAAGTAAGCCAAGGGACTCAAGGACTGTGGTCACCAGCAGAAGCTGGAGGAGGCAGAGAGGAATTCAACCCAGAGTCTCAGAGGGAGCATGGAGCTGCAGATACTCTGGTTCCAGACTTCCAGTTCTAGGACTGGGAGAAATAAATTTCTGCTTTTTTCAGCTGTCAGTTTGTGGTTCTTCATTATAGAAGCCCTAGCAAATTAATACATTGGGCTGGCCAAAAAAATTCATTTGTTTTCTTCTGTAAGTTAGATCTAAAGTGCTTAATTAGTTGTCTTTAATCTCATTCAAAAAATTTTTGTTAGATTATATTGTGACAGCTGTCATATCAGCATGCATTTTAAAAAACTATCAAAATTGGTGAATTTTTGTGTTAACATTTTAATATTGAAGGTGGAAGAAAATCAATGTTTTGGGCATATTATGCTTTATTACTTCAAGAAAGGTAAAAACACGGCTGAAATGCAAGGAAAAGCTTTGTGCAGTGTATGGAGAAGGTGCTGTGACTGGTTGAATGTGTCAAAAATGGTTTACGAAGTTTCGTGCGGGAGATTTCTCACTGGATGATGCCCCATGGTCGGGTAGGTCAGTTGAAGTTGATAGTGGTCAAATCAAAACATTAATTGAGAACAATCAATGTTATACCATGTGGGAGATAGCCAACATACTAAAAATATCCAAATCAATAAAGTTATTGGTAAAAATGAAAAATGTGTCTTTTATTTTATGGGAAAAAACACACAGACTTTTTGGCCAACCCGATACCAGGGCAGAAAATTACATATATAATTAAAAAGTATCTAAAGGAATTTCTGCTTAACTTTTCAAATACTTTTCTGAATAAAATCAAATAAAATCAAATTTGTATGCTCCTCCCGGAAACTCTAGTCTTCATATAACTCAATAAGACCCAATTCCTCTCTTACCATCTCCATTTGGAAATGAAACATGATGTCAGAGAAGTTCTCTTTGCACAGAAACAAACCCTCATGCTTTCCATGGCTCTTCCATACACAGGCTAGTGGAAATAGCTTCCATACTGCATTCACTTACCATCTTCCTCACAGGAGGGCTGCGAAGATCATCAGATACATGTCACTGTGTGTGATGGCACCATTTCTGTGCCACTGAAGAAGAAAAGCAGAAAGCAGAAGTTTCTGCGGGGAGTCCACCCTGTCCCCTTAATTTCCTGCCACCCTGCTCAGCCCGGGGGGATGGAGCCACTGCTTAGTGGCCAGCCTGGCAGCGTCCCTGCTGTGTGCTGGAGATTCTGAGTGTCACTGTTCCTCTCTGTAGCTTTGGTCCAGGGAAGAAAACAAGACCCTGGGCCTCCTGGGGCACAGCTCCAGGTGAAGGCCCATTGTAGGGCTCTCGGGCTGTGCAGGCTTTTACTATCTGCATATTTATTTCACCTCTTAAATGAAATCCAATTTGAGGCTATTAATATTAATGCACTGAGATAATTCTGATGATGAATTAATAAAACACTTGGCCTCTCAATGTGCTGTTTGCTCTTACATTTAATGATGCTCTTAACTGGAAAGAGGGAAAGCCAGAGCAGGCTCCACCTGCAGCTTGAAAATTAGAGACCACTTCATTGTTCTGGGCACGCTGCTTTAATGACAATCAATAGAATTGATCTGCGAGAAGAAAAGTATTTACTCAACCTCCACCACGTGCTACACTCACTGTTCAGATTTCTGGAGCACCCTCTGAATACAATATGTTGTCAAAGTCCTACATTTGCTAATGAATTACATGCTAAATGAATTTCTCATCCCCCCACATGGTTTTGGTGCCATAAAATAATGCTTTCTCCTAATAATGTAGAATTGTAATAATAACAGAATTGTACCATCAGGGCAGTGAAGGATGGCATTGCTAGGAAATCAAGAAGTCATCCCAATTGTAGACTTGCATTTATTTACACAGCAGACGTTGTCCCTGGCCCGTGCTTTTCCAAAAATAATTCCTGACTGCTGGTCTTTTGTGGTTCAAATGAAGACAATTTACCATTCACACTCTGCTGGATTAGTCATTGAAAAGACAATTTAACTCCAATTAACTTAACTAGATTCAGTATTAAACTTAAACTAAATACACTTTCATTTTAACAGTCATTCAACAAATAATGCATTAAAGGCCTCTAATTAAGCTCGTTTCTCAGTTGATTAAAACCAACAACCATCTATTGTTGGTGGAACCCCCGCCCCAAAACACAGCCTGTCATGTCCAGCATGCCCTGGAGATTCCGCCTTGTAAGGAAAAGACTGGCACCCGTTTTACCAGGAATGAAAATTACAATCTCACATTGAAACCATTATAATGTGAAACCAGCTGCAGGGAGGAACTAAAACAGGCTAAATCAAGATTGCAATGAATTTTAAAAACGGCCTCACTGTGTAAGTGAAAAGACGGTGACTAGGAAAAGCATCAGCCAGTGTGTTCTTCAACTTGCAAAATAGACATCTTGAAAGCCCCATTAAATTTTAGGAGAACTAGCAGGGAAAGGCAATATCTACCTAGGGCAGAGCTGGTGTGTTCACTGTCATTTACAAGAAGTTTTGTCATATCTGCTCTATTAAATGGGAAAGAACCGCTAAAAGGGGCAGCAACCATGGGTTTGCTTGTCTCACAATGTGTGAAGGGCACCTGCTTCAGACTAAGAAGTCTTGCGTGCTTTTCCTCTAGGCGAGATGAAGGGAGTGAGTCTTAAGCATTAGTGCATACACAGGTGTGGGAAGGCCATAGGCACTGTGACTGGGAGTCACCAGGGAGACCTAAGTCTAGGAAGAGCATTGTAAAATGACTGTTCTAATACATGTGTCATAGCTGAGCCACCATCCAATCACCAACTTCAAAAGGGCTGGTCAAGGGAAAGCATTCAAATGACCAAATCCAGCATCATGGTAAAGAACATTAAGAATGTGTTATGGTAAATGCACTGACATTACCCAGGCCAAGAAATGGCTACACACACGTATACACACACATATACATATGTACACATGCATACAGGCAGATGTGTGTACATATGCTTGTATATGGCACAAAATATACTTTTTGCAATCAGAAAATATAATTACACTGCTTTAAGTTTATCATTCCTTTAACTTCTTTAAAATATGCTTTAATTATTGTGATATGATGCTTTTGTCTACATGAAAATGTAACCTTAATGGAAGTTTAGAAAGTCACAACTGATCTGAAACACTAAAAAAGTCACTTATCATTAGTGTAAAATGTGCATCTGTTGTAGAAGATCTTAGCTACAGAACAACTTAAGGAAGTAAATAGTTGTGATACACAGCCACAAAAGTCACAGTTGGATCTAAACCACCAGACCAGATTTCTCACCTGAAAATAGCCAACTCTGGGATCATCAGTTGATTTTTAATTGTGAATTCTAATCATTTCTAGCTCAAATACAACATTTCAGAGATTAAAAAAATAATAATTAATTATACAAACATGCCCGGACTTCTTGACCAGTGTCTTTGGACTAAAAGCAAGAGGACGGTCCAACACCAACAGCGAGACAAAGAAAGGGCAGTGCAATCCACTTCACTGGACTCGCACGGTGGACTGTGAACAGTTTACAGAAATCGCAGTCCTCGGGCCTCTTGAGAACTGAAGGAACTATTTTTGTGGAGACGACTTGGATCCCAAGGAGAGCTGTGCCCGGCAGTCTGAACGCACAGCCCGGAGCTGCCCAGAGCCCTGGGGCTGGCAAACCCAGTGCCGCGGGGCAACAGCTCCAGGTAACCTGCACTTGGCCATCTGGATGCTGGGCCTCTGTCTCGCAACTCCATTTGTCCACAGAGTCCTTTCAGGAAAGGTGTGGCATAAATAAATGATTAAATAAAATAAAATGAAATGGAGTAAAATAAAATGAAGGTATTTTCCACCTCTCGCCGCCCTTCACCAAGACTCTATGGTTCAGATTTATGCTGGAGGTGGGGAGATAGCAAATAAAAAATGAAAAACAATTTCATATTTTAAATTTATGGGACTGGGGGATAATATATCACTTTTTCCTCAAGCTCAGCGCAATAAATTGTCTATAACCTATTTGGTATGTTTTTCCGTATCATTCATGCTGGCTCCTTTTTAGTTAACACATTCGGTCTTAGCTAAACAACTCATTTCAAAAGGGCGACTGCATGGTTAATTACTTAAGGGAAGGTAGTCTGTCCTGTTTTTCTAGATGTAAACAGACAGCATGAAAAGAGCAAAAGACAGGCAGGAGCATCTCGGTAGCTTGCTTCCTTTCCTGTGTACGAACTGCTTTCCCGGCACTTTAAGGTGATGAAAAGGACAGGAGACGGTGTCTAAATCAGCTGAGCTTGATATGATGCCAATGCCTTTGGCTAAACATAGATTGACTTAATTCTTTCAATAATGACTTTGGTCTGCAGCGCTTCTCTACCACAAGAGGGAGAAACCCAACAGGACAGAGAAAATCTCCTCACCGGGGTTATCTTGACTCTGCTCCAGGCAAAACCTAGAAATATTTTTTTAATCGAGATTCTCCACGGCAGCCCTTTCCAAATGCCAGTATCCATCATCGCTGACTGGATCAATAGCTGTGTTTTGGCCCCAGTCTCCTGCGAGAGATGGCATGCCATCAGTGATAGACAAATATCACAGTTAAGCAAAGTATCCAGCCAGACCTAGTAACATTTTTATTGATTTTTGTTGTGCAAATAATGTCTTTTTGGGCTGAATAAATGGCTTTGAGCCAAACAGTCATTGTTTATGATTCCAAAATGCAATAAAGGGACAGGAAATATATTATAGCCAATGTCTCAAGGCACACAACATAATCATCCTTTGGTAGTAAAAAACTACCCATCGGAAACCAAGAGTGCATATTTATCCATGCTTAAAGGTGCCTGTAGGACTTGCAAATCTTACACAAAATGTCCTGTTAGGAAACAGATGGCGTTGCCCTTTAACCTATCGAATAACTACTAGAAAACCCAGCAAAAAAATAAGCACTGTATTTCTTCAATCAATACAAAGAAAGCAGTTTATTATGCTCCCTTCAAATGAAATATCCAAGTTGCCAAAACAGCATCCATTAACTTCAAAAGAAAACACATCAAAAAAACTCCCTGACTTTATCAAATACTATAAAATCAGAAAATATTTTAGCAAGATTTAAAAAAAAAAAACAAAAACCCACTATTCTTATTCAAAATAATTGTGAATCCGTTTGATTTGGTAGCTCAGCAGAAAGTGGACCGTAAATGATTTGCCCCTGAACTAAAATAAGTCTTTTATGTGTGTTAATTTTGACCTCCTTATCTTTGCTTGAGATAGTTTGAATTTTTTAAGGGGCTACTGAGCCGGGTTCTACACTCATTTCTCTGTAGAATGTACGGTTGCCGTGCGTCTGCCTTAGATCCCCACAAAAATGAGGGCCCAGCAGGAGGCTTCATGCCGATCCGCCCCACAGGGCCTGTGGTTGTGTCTGCACAGACACGTTCCCAAGACACACGAATGCATTGGGTTCCCACCAGAACAGCGTCTCCAGGAATTAGCACGGTTTGGTGGAATTAGAGGTGGAATCCAGAGTCCTGTGGCTCTGAGCACGCATTCCAAAACCTGGGATCGCTCACCTATTTCTGTCCCATCATGCACAGGCTGACAGAAAAATACAAATCCGGCATTACCTGTGTCTCTCTTATATTCCCTACTTTCTAGATGGGCTGAGATTTATTCTGGTACTTAACCCCATAACTTGGTCAATTATTTTTTCAGAAGTATAAGGATTATTTAAAGAATAAATAAATAATTCAGTTAGTTGTATAGTATTTTAAATTTTGTATTTACGACTGTACTTGTTGAGTTACTGTTTCATTGACTAAAGTGTTCTATTTTTTCAAAGAGCATTTCTCTTATTATCAGAGTGTGCCCCATGCAAAAAACATGGGAGCTCAGAAAATACAGTTTAAACTACCTTGCGATTTGCTATCACAATGTTACCAACATGCTTTCCTTATGTATCTGTTATGATGGTACATGCTTATCTTCCATAAAGATAGGTATGCATCATAGACTTAGGCATTTAACAAAATGCTTCTTTCATACTTATGTATATGGATTATATGTTTATATATTTAACAAAATGTGCTTTTTACATACACTTATGTAATAAAGCCTTTCGTTCCAAAGACAGCCTGTCCTCTGGGAGGCGGTGTGAGTACACAGGCCCTCTGGGCGGGTTCAGCCTGCCTCTTCTCCCCAGGGCGTCTGCAGCACTGAGCACGGGTGTGCGCTCAATCCAGGGAAAACTGATCTATCTCGAGATTTTTGGTTTCGTTTTCTTGACTTCTAGAGTACCTGAATACTTTCTTATAAGCTTATTCATTTCTACAGTTTTGGCAAAATGCTATAACTATTACTTTCTATTTTTATTGTGATTCTTTTCCCTCTTATTATAGGGTTTCTCGTTATTCCATACAGAGAATCGAAGCCTTTGTGGTCAACAACTTTTCTCGTAGGTTTTTGTTTGATTTTTAATGTGATTGATGGTATGGATTGTTTTAAATACCAAATATATATTTTTTTAAATTTTCTTTCTTGGTTTGTATCTCTGATGTTGTTCATATATTAATGTTCTCATTTTGCTTCTTATATTTAACGACCGTTGTCTAGGTTTTGCTTCATCACGAGATTTGCAATAAAGATCCAATTTTGTGTTTCCTCATCCTGACTTTCAGACACGTGGTTCTTTCCTGGATCAAGTGAAAATCTTCGCTCACTGTCTATTAAACATCACTTTATAACAGAGACTGCATCAGGTATTTCTGCACCGTTCCATTCTTATTTCCCCCTCTTCTGTTCAGTTCTCTGTTTATTTTAGCATTAGAGGGCCTTGTGATATCTGGTGAATTTAGAATCTTTCTCCTCATTCTTTTCAAATACCTGGACTCGGATATCCACGTAGTCCTTCCAGTGAAACTGAGCACTCACCTTGGAATCACACACTATTTACACATTACCTCGTGGAGTTAGTAACTTAGAGTACTGAGTCCTGTCCATAAACCTGGAACCTTTTCTCCAGTTAAGAGCTTCTTTCAAATTATGTAGTGTTTTTTCTCTCACATCCCCCACATTTCTTTTAAGTGTGTTTCTTAGGACTTTGGAGATTTTGTTGCTATAGGCAGTGACATCCTTTTCCATCACATTTTCTCTCTGACTCTCACTGGTGAACCTGGGCCCAGTTACTGTTCCAGGGTGGCAAGTCAATCACCCCTCCACTCTACACCCAGTGTCGTGCTAAGCTTCTCATAAAATGAACAGTTTCGTTGCTTCTCTGGAGTTGTTTAGGCGAACAGTCATTTTCTGAAAATTATGTGACTCTTATCTTGTGCTTTCCTATATTTAAATTTGCTTTGTATTAACAACTACAACTTCCAGCATAAAGTTCTATAATAATGGTCCAACAGTTGATTATAAATATTCAGTGTGAGGTCTTTTACCAGACAAGAATAATTTCTTATTTTCCTCTGAGAGCCTGGAGGCTGGTGTGTGTGTAGAGCGGGGAGAGAAACACTCTCTCAAACCTATTTTTCTACTTTGGAGGCAGCATGAACGGTGTCTCCCCACAAACCCGGAACAGTGTCTGGTGAATGGCACCCAGAACCCTCCAGGCTGCTCTCTAGAACATCAAACAATATTTCTATGTTTGCATGAGCTCTGGCAACTTTCCTTATTGTAAGATGAGTAAATTTGTATTCCAAATCTCTAGTATTTGTGCCAGTGATATGTGCAGATCATATTTTTTGAACTATAGAGTTTTTAAAAAAGAACGGTGGAAAAATTTATCTCCACTCACTTGAGTGATTTAGCTGATCCAAATCTTGTTTTTCTTCTTTATCGCAAATTTTACACTTGGAAACCTAGTGCCCGAGATATTCTTCTTGCTTTGTAATGTTAGGACTTTACCGCGTGAGGTGTGTAAGTTCCTGCGTTTTGGTTTCCATTTACAGTAATACCCAGGAGAAATGTTCCCGGCATTTCTCCCCCTACAGATCTGGTCTCAGGTGTTTCACCTCCATGACCCTGACGGATCAGTGTGATAATCACTGTTCTAGTCGGAGAGATGATAGGACATGTAGTGAGAGCAGGATTTCCTCCAATGCAGCAACTGTTTTCTTAGACGACCTTATTAATTTAGAAATAACTTTTCTTTTTGGCTCTCTTCCTCAACATAGATGTGTCACCTGAGGTTTTTCACACAGCTCTCAGGATTTATCTGAACTCTCCAAAAATACCAAAGAGGACAGAAAATATGTAATGATGTATTTGGGGAATTTATAGAATCCGAATCTGTTCTCATAGAGTAACTTCATTATCCCAGTCATATTTAGAAAAAAGCATGCATACATGTGTTGTCACTTTCAAAACACAGTGCTTTATTTAAAAAATACATACAAAAAGATTTACACTTGCCTGGCTGGTGTAGCTCAGTGGATTGAGCGCGGGCTGGGAACCAAGTGATCCTGGTTCAATTCCCAGTCGGGGCACATGCCTGGGTTGCAGGCCGGGTCCCCAGTGGGGGACATGTGAGAGGCAACCACACATTGCTGTTTCTCTCCCTCTCTTTCTCCCTCCCTTCCCCTCTGTCTAAAAATAAATAAATAAAATCTTTTAAAAAAAAAGATTTACACTTGTATACACTTGAATATTATGTGCACATTAAAGGGATAACACCAGGAATCTACACCAAAGAAACGAAAGCACAGCCACGCCTGCGTGCAAATGCCCGTGGAGCATTACACACAAGAGCCCCAAGTGGAACCTACAAATCAGTGAACAGAGTATAGTATATCCATGTAATAGAATCTACTCAGCAACAGAGACAAGTGAGGTACTGATTTACCACACAGATAAATAGAAAAGCACCATGCTGAGTGATAGAAGCCAGTCACCAAAGTCATACATATGTGCTATCATTCCATTCATACAAAAAGACCCCAAAAGAAAGAAAGAAAGTAGATTGGAGCTGCCAGGGGCTGGGGCAGGAGCGGGGAGGGCCCACATGCAAGACACCTGCTTTTTGGAAGGGGGTACAAATGCTCTAACATTAGACTGTGGTGGCAGTTGCATGATTCTGTATATTTGCCAAAAATCATTGACTTGCACACTTAAAATGGGTGAATCTTGTGGTATGTAAATTATACATCTGTAAAGTCACTTTAAAAAGGAATAATCCCTGTTAATTTATGTTTCAACAAATCTCTAGGAAGCCTTAACCTTTTGAAAATCTTTGTGTGAAGATATTTCCCACATCGTCTTTCACTGCATAAACGTGGGCACAAGGAGCGAAGTCAACAGTCTGAGCAATGATGGAAGTCTGGTGTATAACTGCGGGCAGTTTACTACATATTTCTCTGAATCCCATTCCTTACCTGTAAAACAGAGATAATAACCACGGGTACAGTCCCATGTTAGTCTCAGTTGGGAAATAGCAAATGGCCAGTCTTGGCACATAGTCAGACTCAGCAGTGTAGTGCTTCCGTTTAGTCTTTGCAGAGTTTCCACTGCGATGCCTGCCGGAGGAGAAGGAGCATGGACACTGGCACGGGGCTCCGCCACAGACCAGCTGTGCCACGCGGGACAGCAGCACACCATCTCTGAGCCCGGCCAGGCCGTCTGGAATACAGGAACACGAACCTTACCACAAACCTTGTGGTATGGGACACAAATATAATAACACAAAAGCATTGACAGCAGGTTCTGGCACACAGTAAATGCTCAATAAATGTTGATTTTCTTCAACAAGCTGCCTTCTGTAATAAAACCATACCCACAAAAGGAAATATTGAACAGATTTTTATTCTCAAATATTTAACCAGTAATTACATACTCTAATGTAATCATCCAATAGGAAGGATAGCAATGTTTCATTATTGATGCTCTGTGTAAGCACATTAGTTACTGCAGACAGACTTAATGGTATTAGTTAGGTGCCTGGGACAGTCTACATCAGCTACCGGCACCTTTAGTTTACAAACACACTCCCCATCTCTGCAACATCCTCTCTCTCTATCTCTTTCTCTCTCTCTCTCTCTCTCTCACACACACACACACACACACACACACAGGGAGTAAAAATCCAAAACCAGAGGAGGAATTCAAAAGACTCTATATTCTGTATCCTTTAGGTGGTTGAAAATCTCTCCCAAGGACATGAAAAAATTTGGTGAAAACGACGAGACACCATTGCACATCTATTAGAACGGCTAACATCTAAAACACTGACAGCGCCCCGTGTTGGTGAAGAGCTCTCACTCGTTGCTGGTGGAAATGTAAACTGTTATGGCCACGTTGGAAGACAGTTTGGAGGTTCCTTACAAAACCAAACATACTCTTACCTATGATCCGGCGATCATGCTCATTGGTATTTACCCAAAGGAGTTGAAACATATGTCCACCCAAAATCCTGCATATGGGTATTTATAGCAGCCTTATTTATAATTGCCAAAACTTTGAAACAACCGAGCTGTCCTTCAGCAGGTGAGTGGATGTACAAATAGTGTACATCCAGATAATAGAATATTATTTAACACCAAACAGAAATGAGCTATCAAGCCATAAAAAGACATAGAAGTACCTTAAATGCCTATTACTAAGTGACAGAAGCCAATCTGAAAAACTTACATACTGTGTGAGTCTAACTCCATGACATTCTGGAAAAGACACAGCTATGAGGACAGAAAAATTAGGGTTGCCTGCGGTTGGCTTGGGGAGATGGGCGGATAAGAGTAGCACAGGGGATTTCTTAGGGCAGCGACACTGTTCTGTCCAATACTGTAATGGTGGGCACCTGTCATTGTACAAACCTGTAGAATGTACAACACCCGAGAGTGACCCCTAATGTACACTATAAACTCTGGGCGATGACAACGTGTCAGTGCAGGTTAATCAATCATGACGAATGTCCCATCTGGTGGGGACGCTCATAGTGGGGGGGGGGCTGTTGCAGGCATAGCGCATGTGTGGGAGATCTATATACCTCCCTCTCAACTTTCCTGTGAACCTAAAACTGATCTAAAAAAGGAAGTCTTCAAACACATGCCAGAAGTGCTTCCTCACACAGGCCAGTTTGAGGTGTCCTGGTGCTCTTCTAGGCTATCGCTGACGACAGAGGTTTTCCTGCCTGGCATGACGGACCAGACCTCAGCAAACCGCGGGAGAGTTGGGCTCCGTCTGGAGAAATCAGCCTGCCTTGCAGGGGCTGCGCTACATAAATGCCCACTTCATGCTGCAAAATTCAGCTTGATGGGCACCCAGGTGTCTGTTTACTGTGCCAGCGCTGACCTTCCCATGAATTGGCACACAATCAAAAGCTACAGACTGATTACTTATCAGAGCCACGTCATCTACCTGAATGTTTATATCAGTTATCCTAAATTCCAGATTAAGCTTTCCAACCAAAGCTCCTTGGGTTACACAGCTTGATGGTGAAGTGGGGTAATGAAAGCATGAGATGCCAGGAGAAATATGGCCGGGGTAAGAACTCCAACCACTTGGCTCAGCCACCTGTACTAACCAGGAGGAACTGAGAGTCACCTTGCGCAAATTTCTTTTGTCTGTGGGGGACTGGTGCGGGGACCACAGGACCATGGTTCTAGGGGTCTCTTGTCCTCTTCTGCCAGCCTCCATTGTGAACTTTGACAAGTTCCTTAGTCCTCTTTAGTTTCTGGTTACTCATATTGAAAATAGAAATAATAATACAATCCGTCCGAAAGGAGGGTTATAAGAAACTGAAAGTGGAAGGATGCACAAACTGCCTGAGCACAAGAGGGATAATGAGCATTCATTTCCTTCTCCACCTCCCCTGTCTTTTCTTCTTTCCAAGACAATCTGTGTTTTAAGGTCCAAGCAGGGAAGTCTGGTGCTGCCCAGGACTACCTGACATAACACTGCTACACGGATTAAACGTCACTGGCCGGGAAGAAAGTTCCATGGTATTTAATTTTTAAAGCAACTTCACTTGCCCTGCGTCAAATATCATAGCCTGTATTCAGGAATGCATTCTGATAAAGGACAGGATGGACAAGGGGCGTGGTGGGCATCCATCCACAGAGGAACACCGAAACACGACTGGGAAGCAAAGATGCCTGTGTGGTGAGATGATCACCATTGCATTTGCACAACCTCCACTTCCCTTGATAAAGAAGGCCTCCTGCACCTCGTGTGCTGTTGTACTTGGCTTGTCACCAAACATCCCCACCAGGAGTCTGCAAGTGACAACTGTCAGAACCCAGAGCAGACACCCACACCTCCATCTCAGCCGGAAGTCCAAGAGGTTTCATTTTCATTAGCCAAAACAGGTTCTATATAAGTAGGTCATTGTAATTTTCCTTGCACAGTCTACATCCTTTATAATTGTAAAGTTGGGGAAGAACTAATCAGGATCAGGTTTCTGGCAAAACTGGTCAAGTTCTGAGCAGATGCCCCAGAGAAAGAGTTCCTGCTTGGGCACAAAGCGAGACTGCAGCAAAGCCCAGACACTCAGCTCTATCCCAGTGGCTGTTGGATTTGTTCTGATATGATGTTGTATCTACTCAGGTCCTGGTACCTTTAAATAAATGGCAGAAAATCAGGTGGCATAGTTTAAAGGGAATACTTTAAGTGACTAATTGCCTCACTGATCAGCATCGGTTGTTCAATATACTTGAAATTCCAGAGCCACACTCTATCAGAGCTGTGGGGCCCGGGGACACCCGTTTCTTTCTTAAGGGCAGACAGCCAAAATCTCAGTTCTCTCATGACTAAGAAAGATCTGTTATGTCCATGAAAGTGAAGAGATGGTGAGATCATAAGCAAGGTTGGAACCAAGGGAAATCAGTCCTCTTTCAAGGTGTATGCTCTAGACTGCCCTCCACCACCTCCCAACTGTCAGGTACCACTGGACTGGGGACTCTGTTCCCAAATCCTAGGGCAATGATATCCTGCCTCCCTCTACACCATCTCATGGAGAGAAGGCCATGTGAGTGTAGGAAGGAGGGAGCTCCCATTCATCCCTCACCTACAGCACCTGCAGGACTGGACAGGGCTGGTGTACCTGTAATGATGCCTTCAGATTTGCTACAGAATGCCACCTGTCCGGGATAGGAGGACCTCCTCCACTGTTGAAGGCAGCCATGCATTGTTCCAGGTCAGTGTTTTCAGAGTGGGGGCCTGGGCTTTCCCTGGGAGTAGGACATCCCACTTAACACATGTGACTTTACTTTGTACAGCTTTATTGAAATATAATTTATATATCATACAGTTCATCAATTTAAAATGTACAATTTAAGAGTTTTGGTACATTCACAATTATGTGCAATCATTGCCACCATCAATATTATCTGGGAGAGGAACTACTGAGGCATATGATAAGTCTATGTTTAATAATTTGGAGAACTGTCAGACTGTTTTCCAAAGTGGCCACACCATTTTACATGTTTGCTATCAAGGTATGAGGGTTCAGATTTCCCTGTATCTTTTCCCAAGTGTATTATTATCTGACCTTTGTGTCTGGCCTTTTGAGCAGGTGGGAAGTCCTATCTCATTGCGGTTTTGATTTCCACTTCTCTGATGGTTAATAATGTGATTATCTTCTCATGTGCTTATTACTCATTTGTGTATCTTTCTTGGAGAAAATTATATTCAGATCCTCTCCCCATTTTTTAAATTGGGTTATTTGCCTTTTTTATTCAGTGTATAAATCCCTTATAGATTCCTGATACAAATCCTTTATCAGATATATGATTTGCAAATATTTTCTCTCATTATACTCAATGCCTTCTTACTTTCTTGGTGGTGTCCTGCAAAGTACAGAAGGTTTTTTTTTTAAATTTTGATAAAGTCCAATTTGTTTTATCTTTTATTGCTCATGCTTTTGGTATCATTCCTAATAATCCATTGTCAAATTTAAAGTCATGGAAATTTTGCCCTATGTTTTCTTCTAAAAGTTTTATTGTTTTAATGCTTACTTTTAGGTCATTGATCCATTCTGAGTGAATTTTACAAGTGGTGTGAGGTAGGGGTCCAACTTCATTCTTTAGCATTTGGCTATCCAGTTGTCCCAGCACCATTTGTTGAAAAAACGATTTTTCCCCAGTGCATGGTCTTGCCACTGATGTTCAATATCAGTGGACCATAGATGCACTGACAGTTTGCAACTGCTTGGTTCCCTGTCTATAGCTAGTTGAGCGCAGAAAATGAAAACAAGCCTTTAGAAACCATTACAGTGTGTGACAGAGCAATTTTACGTCTATTGAATCTAATGATTTAAAAGTTTACTTATTTTTATTTCATTATTTATTGATTAATTGTTTGAAAAAATTTTGCTCTACTGTGGATGAAAGGCAGAAAGAGAAAAGAACAGCCTGGTCCTTCCCTTCAGGAAGTTGGAGAAGCCAAAGCGAAGACCCTGAGGGCGGGTGCTCTGCTGAGCTGGGAGCTGGTCGGTTCTCCAGCAAACGTGTGATTCTCAATAGTGGAAAAATCTAGGCTAATTCAGCCAGGCCAATAACAATTTGCATCTGATTGTATCCATATTAAATGCAGAGTCTTTATCATTTAAAGTGCTCTTAGTGGAAAATTAGTAAGACAGCACCCTTTTTTTAAAATTAGCAGTGAAACTGAAGTATTTAGATTTGAAGATTAAACAGAAGCAAGGGGTCATCAAATGGAACTGATAAGACTGAGCATTTCATGTGATTTCAAGTATTTCAATATACTTAAAAACCTCACAAATTCAAATAAATCTCTAAGCTTGCTTTTATTTGTCAATCTTAAAATTGCTTCTGTGCAGTTTTTAAAAAATGATGAGTGCATATTATTTTGCAGGAACATAAAGAATGAAGCCCACATAGGAAACGACAAGAAAGCCTCCTTATCGAATTCTAATAACTGATTCCTCGGGGACTACGATTAGGGGCCTGAGAGTGAGCAGTGAGCAGTCACTGTGAGGCCTTTCCTGGGTTATCTGGCTTTGAAAGGATCATGTTCAAACCCTGCAAAGATAAAAGGCGGCCTCCACAGGCTATGAGCTGGACCGTTAAACATTTCCATATGACAAAGTCCTCTCCTGAGGTCTGACCTGCCGGGAGAGCCCAAGTCTGCAGATCTGAAGAAGCCAGACCCTCTCCTGCCTGCTTCTCAGAGCCGAGTCTGGTGAGCAAGCTTTTGAAAACTACTTTAAAATGCTTTCTGTGGGGGAAAGTCTTAATGAAAGGGGAACAGACACATAACAAGGTTCAAAACCAAGCTCTTATTTAAATGGATTTTTAGAATAAAAAAGGAAACATAAAGAATGATAGTAAATCTTATGCAATGAAGTTAATTTCTGTTGACATCTACTCACTCCTTTTGATACATTTATCAGATATTTATTTATTATGTTTAATGTATTTAATCAATTCATAATAGTGATCGCTTTCTCTAATGAAGCACTGACAGCTCCTTTTTTTCATCCTTTTCAGATTCTAAAAGGAATCTCTTACTAGATATGTTCTAAATGGGGAAAAGTAACTGGGTTTTCTCTTCTGCCTATTTCATTAATTAATTTTAACTATTTTCTCTTGAACTTTTCACTCATTTTTAAAAATGTGCTAAAACCAGGTATTGAATAAAATTAATGTATTATAAAAGATATTGTTTAATCACATCATTTCTGCCCACGGTTTCATACATTGTAGGCAATAGATAAATGATTTTACTCGGATTACAAAAGCTCTATTTTAAAGTAGTTTAGAAATCATTTTTACTTATGGAAAAAAACCAAAAACATTTATTTAGCTTGTCTATGAGTTTTTTGTGTTTTTGTATTTAACTGCTACTAACAGGAGATATTTTTTCTGAAGCTTTAAAGTGTAATTCTATCCAATTAAGGCTTCTCTGGTGGTTTAGAGAAAATGTAGTGATGGGATGTGACATACAATTGATAGTTTTAACATGCATTCTCTTGGTTAATATTAGTATTAGAGTACAAGTGGCTTCAAAGAATGGAGTAGCTGAAAAATGTATGGGGCTTGATAACACATTGTAGAAGCTAAAGATTGTTTGCATGTAAGAAAGTGCTGTGTTTATGAGAAAGGTAACATCAAGGATTCCGTCACTAAGCTGCCATGTAGGACAGGACCCAGAAAGCTTCTAAGTCAAGGTGGCACGCACACCTGTATAGGTATCAATGGACAGGTGCCCTGCTGGGTGATGTGGTCCCTACAAAGATGTGTGTCTCAAGCTAGAGATCAAATCCCTCAGACACTCACCCTGCACACATGTGCTGGGGGTCTGTGCTCCTCACCTCCTGAGAAAGCCCGGCTCTAGGAAGGCTTTTGTTTGCACAACCTTAAGACATCACCTTTGCGAGCCACACATCCCTTTTACCCTGGAAATTAATAAAACCCTGTTTCTGTCATCTCCAGGAGCTTGTTGCTTGGCTGCTCTGACCTCAGATGGATTGAAGGAGCATACATTACCCAACATGCCCAGGGGAATAACAGTCACAAAATAAAGAAAAAACAGTGCCTGTTCTCAGTTTAACTACATACCTGGCAATGACAAGAGTGCCAAAATGTGTGGTTAGCAGCCAAAATGCTAAATGAATCCACTGAAATCACCTTCATTTTTTAAAGAAACAAAATATGTAGTTTTCTAAAAGTATACTTGAAAGATCCAGAAAGTTGTATTTTTTAACTAGTTGGTCTAAAAATAAAATTAAATAGCTCTTTAGAGAACAGAACTTATTCTGTCCCAAAAGCTCCTTCTGAAAATTAATTAATAAATGTATCAAATTTTCCAAATTTGAATCTAATATTTAAGGTTCTGGAGGAATAAATTCAATATGCTTTTTAAATACTCGCAGCTCCAATATTGGACATTCTTGTGTTTACATTAAGAATTTAATAGTAGAAATAAAAGAATGTATAGTTGAGTCAGAATATGTAGAATGCTCATAGTATTCCCAATGTAACACAGTGATAACTGGAAATACAAGGAGGAAATATGCAGGATAATTGGGTTTTAATTCAATTTCCCTTGGACTAAATAGCATGAGAAAAAGGTGTACAATGTTTTGAAGCTTTCTATTTCTTTCCACGTGCATATGCTTTTTGATCAGCTTATCTGTGAATATCATCAAATGAATGAGAACTTTCTCCCAATTGATGTCTCAGTCACACATGCATATAATTTCATTCACTTGTCAATTTTATGTCAAACGTTTCTATACTAACTAATCCTCACTAACGTGGCAGTGCGTACTGACATCAGAGATTTTAACTTTGAATGCCTCTTACTATTTCCATTCTCGGTGATATGAAAACATTTTCTGTTATGTACATGTGTTAAGCACTTGTGCGGATGCCTTTGAACCTATCCTGTTGCTTTCGTGAAAAATGGCTGTGTGTGTATTTCTGTGTATACAGGCAAATATCATCAGAGGCACCTCCACTGTGATGGTAACCTTTCCATACACTTTCCAAGTTGTCTGCGTTTTCTTGAAGGTCGATTGGGTTTTCAGCTATGTTATCTGTGAGGTGTTTGATGGAGTGGTCCAGATAACAGGGGAGAGCAAAGGGAAGAGAATTTTTTGAAGATCACAAACATGGCTGTTCATTTTGTTATCTGACCCTATCTGTTGTCATAGTAACAGGTTTCTTTTAACCCCTGTCATGGGATGGTTTGTCTCAATCTGCTCTGAGTTCTCCTTTGACTGAGGGGCGGCTCTGACCGCACGCAGACGGTTCCAGCCTCTGTGAAGCTCTGCGGAGGGGCCACAGACACAGACTCCCATGTCGGAAAGGATTTAAATTACGTTTTCAATTTAAAATACTATCTTAATTTTGGAGGAGATAAAGCCAAGGAGGATGCTTTCTCCCCTGGTGTTACAATGTGTAAGGAAATGTCATTTAGGAATGAGATGCATTAATATGTTGACTTGCTAAGGTTCAGGCAGGTTTAATATTGCACACAACCGTGAAGAACGGGAAAGTGACCACATGCAGGAGAATGTTTGAGGCAAATCTCAGTGGAAGGGACAGGGTCAAGAAGCTCAGCTTTCCTGTGCTGCTCCTGGAGGTGGCGGCTCGTGCATGCTGACCAGGTTTGTGCTGGCCGCTCAAGGCAGGGCCGGGCCGGGGCGGGGGGTGGCCACAGAATGGTAGGATAGCGTTTCTGCAGACACCTCCCCCGAGGAGCCTCTGGCTGCGGACCTGTGCTAATACATGGTTTGGGGTGATGTATAAGCCATTCCACTGGAAGGGATTGGCTGTAACTCCATCAGAGGGTTGGGATAGGGGTTGGGCTCACAATCACTCGATGCCCTACAAATGCCTTCTGCACCAATCTCTTTCTTTCAGTAGATACCTGCTGTTGTACAATGCATAGTCAGACAATATTCCATTCACAGGATGACTAACTGGCCATGGGAATCAGCCTCAGACCTTTAGATGTCCTCAGAAGTCACACATAAGAAAGGCTTTCCCATTACTAAAGTGCCAGTCATATGAACATCTTGAATACTTTGGTATTTTAAGAAAGACATTCTGTTTTAATCATCTAATAGAGAGCCTCTTCCTCCCTAGTTTCCAGGGACACGATGAGATTCTTCTCACAAAACTTTAAAGGGTTATGGGCTCTTTTTTGTTATTACATTTTTTTAAATGCTCAAAGGTATAAAGATATAAAATTAAATAGAAAATACATTCTAACAAAGCAAAGGCAGGAACTTCTTTTCAAGCAATAGGTATTGATATGTTTTTATTCACTTTTTGACTAAAAATATATCAATAAAAGAACTGGATGTGTTTTTCCATGAAAAAACGATGTTCCTATCGTGGGTAGTGCTCATGGGACAACTTTGCTGACCAACAGACATGCCCCACATGTAGCGACAGGAAAGCCCAGTGAGCAACTGGAACTCCACGTAACCATGTCCCAGTCGTTCTCATTGGGCCCTGAGCCAGCCCCTTAGCTCAACTGTCTCCTCGCCACTCTCTGTGGCATAAGCATAGGTCTGTTGCCTCTTCCAAAGGGCAGGTTGGAATCAACAGATTATCCTAGAGAAAATTTTGCATGTTCTGCCTGAAAATCTTTGAAACAGAAATGCAGAATAGTAGTAATAATAATAATAAGAAGAAGAAGACACCTGTAGTTTTTCTCTTTTTAAATTTTCCTTTCAGTAATCTTAGTAAAGTAAAGTGCTGTTAACACTGGAGGAGTTCTTAAATATGCCCAAATAACAGACTGTGCAACAAAAAAGGAAAAATTAAATGTATAAAATAACTTGGAGAAATCAAATGAAAACATTTTAGTATGCTTAATGTCTATTTTTATATGCAAAGCTTTAATTCCATCCAAGATATTAGTGACTATAAGTGACAAAATGTTTAGTTTACTGTATCAAATCAATCACTAGCAAAGAAAAAACATGCTTTGGCCTCCCTGGGGGTAGAGAGTCAGGCAGTAGACGCTGCTCGGTAAAAGGACTTGCACTCACAGTGGAAACTAAGCAGCAGGACTGGTCTAGGGAGAACAGCCAGGAAAGGGATTCTTTGAAGGGTTAGGCATTACTTAATATTTATATTTAAAATCAAATTAAGGACTGTTTAAAGGATGTTTGCATTAAGAGATTGGATTTGCTTTAATTATTTGGTTATTTGTTGTTCCTATATAGCATTTATTAATCAAATGAAAATCAGCTTTTAATAGATTTCATTTCCATTCAAAAATAGCCCACTAAATTATTAAGTGGTAAGACACCCCTTAGAGAGTGGCATTCCTGTAACACTCTCCCAGCCCCTGTCCTTGTCTGAGCCGTCTTCTTTTGTGGTTTCCAAGATGTTCTCAGACTTTAAGAACCTCGCTATCAGATTCATTTGCAGCGATGCTTCTATTGATCATTTTATACTGAATTTTATTTTAAATCCTTAAATTCGACCTTGCTGAGGCCCTAGGCTTCTTCACCTAGAGGGGTATCAGGCTTGTGCTGAGAGGTGCTAGTTGGGCCTTTCAGCCCCCCAAACCTGGGCCAAGCCACGCAGAGACCTGAGAACTCACTTGGCCAGCACAGCATCTCAGCCTCAAAATCTCCCCCATGCCCAGGTGTGCCCATTTCTGGGCCTTAGATGGCAGTTTCCAGTCTCAGAAAATGTAGCCAGAAACCTCAAGATAATTATGGAGAAGGAAAGCTAAATTGCCCAGAGCCATGGCTGATGCCTGCCTCCCCTGAACCTGGCCTGAGGAATCTCCTAAGTACAATCTTTCTATACCCTTCCCTCCCTGTGTTTAGGTCTGTCCCCCTGCTTTCTCACCAAGTTCAAGAGAAATCTGCCCCTTCCCTAAAGATAAACAAGTGGTGCACGTTGAACCTCAGCGTCCCTCCTCTCTGGGAGACACCTTACGCTACTGCCCCCACCACAAACATGTGGCCTCCTGCACAGGCCCACTGAGGCCCATTTGTGAGCAGAGGCCCCCCTCGTGTTGGAGCACTGTGCTCCCACAGCCCTTCCTGCCAGTTGTTCCTCAACAAGGACCCAGGGCCAGAGCCACACATGCTGGTCAGGGATCCAGGCATCAGTATTCTATTCCAGCCTTGGTCCCTGAGTACTTGTACACAGCCAGGCGAGAGTCCCTCTCCCAGACCGTCTACTTCAGTTCAGCGAGGGCAGGGTGCCTACCCATCACAGTGTATCTCCAAAACCCACCTCAAAGGTGTTCAGCCCCTAAAAGATGAACAAATGCACACATGGCAAAGGAGTGAACAAATATCTACAAGGACGAAGGAAGAGATGACAAAATGACCACACGCTCTGGGAACCAGGACCCCATGCCCACTGCTTTCCACCTGGTCTGGCTTTGCTCCACAGCCCTGATTAACAGGTTTCGTGGCTCTGACCCTCCTCTCTGACTTTCAGACCCATCACTAAGCTCTTGAATATGGAACTCTAGTGGTTCAAAACAACAATCAAGTAAGTCCGGTGGCCAACATCAATGACTTCCCTACCCTCACCCCAGGGCCACCCAGCCTTTCTAGCCATGTCATGCTACAGTCACGAAGGTCAGTGCTGCTACTGTCAGTTTTGTGCTTTAGATTTTTAAACAAGATTAAAGTATAAGATTTGAAGGAACTGGTTACATCTGATAGTTAAAGTGACCATGTTTTCAGATTATAGATCTGTTCATATAACTTAATTAGTACAAGGTAAATGTGTAGAATATTTAAATCTGCATAATGTCTGACCATATCTGGGATAAACATTCTGTAAACTGCTACCTGCCTAGCCCACATTTTTAAGTTTTTTGTTCAGGACCAACCAAGATCCTGTGACCCAGTCCTAGGAAGCCATCGCTGCCCCTCTGGGTGGCCCATAGAGGCCAGACCCCCAGCTTTCACTCTCGTCAGAGCACAGAGAACCTCTGGATTAGCTTATTTATGCATCAGGGTAACCCACAAGCACATTTTTCAAAAAGAATTGTATTTCATTAGTTCTTATTGATGTTAAAAGTTTCCTTTTTAGCAAAACAAAAACTGTTAGGTGAGCATCATACTCTACATCAATAACAGAAGGAAAATAAATGTTAAAACATGCTAAATCATTGCCCAACGGTACTTGTACTAATGACTGTAAACTTCTCCTATGCTAATTTTTCTCTACACTTTTAATTACGGATCAATAATACTTTGCAGTTGACATTTAAAAATGCTGAACCACATGTAGCAACACAGACTGAGAGAACATCTACTATGTGGGACTGAATTTGCCAAATCAATAAACTTTGCCATTTAACAAATAGTAGCATGTAAACAGTCACCAAGATTAGCAAGCGTAAAGGACTCAGCCTGGAGGACTTAATTATTGTTTAATAACACGAGGCTGCATTTCCCTGTCAGAAGTCCTCTGCTGGGAGCAGCATGGCCATGCAGTTTCTGGATTCACAACCAGTCCACCCTCCTCAACCAGAGGGAAACCTGCTTGGAAAATGCAGGACTCGATGGTCTGAAGGAAAAGGAGTTTTCACGATGGGCGTTCTCCTTACTTAAAAGGAGTTTATTCATATAAATCAAAGGGCCTGCTCAATGTGTGTAATTGATCAAATCATAAAGGCATTAGATAAAGATATGAGATTTGAAATAATCCTCTCCTGAGTGTATCAATATTATGTCACTTATTCATTTGGAATTGAGGGAATACATGCAATGAAATACCCATCCACCTTGGAGACTAAAGAAGAGGGAGGCTCAGAACACCCACAGACCTCAGGAAAATCAATCTCTGTGGTGGTGCATATGCAATTTCATCTCCATTATTATTAACAATAGTAATAAATCTAGACCTTCAGCATCTCAAGCACGTGATTATTGAAATGCCATTATCTGAATTGGAGGCGGAAGTGATTCGTCTTGGCCAACCCGGGCCTCCTACAGGCAGCTGGGCAGTCAGGTTGTGTGTCTGTAACAGGGCAGCCATTAACTACCATGGATCTCACCCTTTGACTCAGCAACTGTCTATGAAACGTTAGTGAATAAAAGCTGAAAACTGCATGGAAGACGTTAACTCACCCGGTAGCTGCTGTGTGTCCATCAGCTTCTGTATCCAGTTCATTACCACAAGGTAAAACTTACAGACACTGTTGTATGTTCCTGTTTTCATAACAGCATCTCATCCACCAAAAGCAGCTGCCTGAATCTCTTTAACCTACCAAATCCAAACCTATTTTGACTAAAACAAAAATTATAGAAACAAAAGAACACACTCTGCAGCCAGCGTCCAGCCATGGACTCAGGTGGTCATATGTCTTCTGCTGGTCCTCATGCTGGCATTAGAGTCCAGCCAGCTCATGTAGCCCAGGGGGCTCCCTTGGGGCTCACGGACTTCCCTATTTTCCAATGAGCATTTTCCTTTATAAAGATGCCTGGAGAAGCCATGCTTGGGCTGTCCTCAGCACTTTGCTGCTCTCCACCCAGACCTCCTGCTCCTGAACTGGCTTCATTGTGGGCTCAGAACACGACTCTGTTCCTTCCCTAGTCTTATGGCTCCACCTCCCAGGAACACCCTGCCTCTCATGTCTACCTAACAAAATTTTATGTGTATCTCTTGGGAATTGGTTTATAGCAGTTCTGGAATTAGTTCCTGAGTCTTCTTTCCTTGTCCCCTAAGCCTGGGGTCATAACTCCCTCCTCTTCAGCTTGGTGTTCATCAGAGCTCAGTTTTCAGTGACCTCAGAGTGCAATGGATCAGAGACAGGGAGGGTGTGGAAGTGTGGTCAGGTGGGAGTGGGCGCTATCCTGGGAGGCCACCTTTAGGCCTGGCTGTGGGCAGAGGTCCCCTGGAGCAGCACTTGACACTGAGGTGTCAGGGTCAGGGTTTCTGCTGAGGCTGGAAAACCTCCACAGATTCAAATCTCCTTCCTCGTTCATGAGACAGTCCAGAAAAAATCACGATAAATATCTGCAGAAATATAAAAAAAAAAGTTCTAGGCAGCTAGCTCCATAACTTCAAGAAATAGGAGTTCATCAAGTAATAGAGGAGGATATCTGTTTGGATTAAATTTTTAAAATCAGAATGTCCATGCCCACACTTGCAAAAAACCAAAACATCCCTCAGGTCACAAAATCCCAACTTTATGGAAACTCATAGCTGACAAGGCATCTTTGCTCAATATTTCTAGTTGGAAATTCGCCACTAGAGTCACTTGACTAAAATCAATGGGAACAAGTAAAAATGAAAATTATTTCTCCCCTATTGCTTCCCGGGCTGTTTAACATGGACTCAAACAAAGTGGAACAATAGTTCAAATTGGTAAAATATAAGTTTACATGGAAGCAAGTTTTTAACGGCCTGAAAAGTTCTTGTTGGAAAGAAACAATGAAGGGTCATTCCTTGAAGAAGAAAGAGGCTCCACAGAGCCTGCCTTCGACAGCTTATGTAGCTTTCACGGCTATTTTCTCTTAGAATAAACAGAACCTTTCAGTCACTAAAACATCCTATAAATACCTCAGTGCTAAAACTACTTTTCCAAGAAAGATAATGAAAAACATTTTAATGTAAAGGGACAACACTATCGTGTCATATGAGAGAAAGATCCTGGACATCGGGAGATTACCAGCAGCGGGCAGGGACAGAGGCCCAACAGTGACCCTAGGTCTGGTTCCTGGGTTAGGTTATCAAACAGCGAAATTTTGTTTCACTCATCTTTTTTTTTTCTTTCTCATGCCAGTAAAGACCAAGAAGTAAAATATAAAAATATAAGCTGAATTTGAAATACAAAAACATGAAGACTTAGAATATTCCTTCAACCAGTAGTTTGAAGGAATTCTCTGCTGATGCGCCAGTTAGCATGGCAATGCCCCACCAGTTATGGAGGGAGGTTTTGTTGTAGATCAGCAGTCTGCGAGGGGACATCACGTGCCGTCTATTTTGCTTAGCCATCACACCGAATTAGCTTTTATGGACAACAGTCAGGAAGTTAGCTGGCAATTTTGGTAAAGATGCTGCCAGCTGCATTCCTCAAAGCCAAATGGCAAGTTCTTTCTTGAGGAGTTTTCCCTGAACGCCCCGCTTCGTGCTGCTTGTCCATGACTCCCCACAGGCTGGACAACTCCCCAGTGGACCTCTGTTCCCACAGGAACTTGGAGGGGGGAGACCGGGACAAACTACAGCCAGCTGGTCCCTGTGGCTTCTCGGGTGAGAGTGCTGGGAGCCTGGTCGCCACACTTGCTCAGTCCAGGCTGGCCACATCCGTGCACTCCAGTGGCAAGTTGGAGTGCCAAGCAACATTCTGTGTCTTTCCTGGCTTCCTGCCCACCGGGGCAACCACAGCCCCACGTCCTGTGAGCAGGTCCCTCTCTGCCAGCAGCCAACACAAGGAGGCTGTGGAGGAGAGTCCCAGGTTGGACAAAAATGGCCATTTGATAGCTGGAGCTTCCCAGGAAGAGGTGAGCATGAATGGGTTCACGGTGCTGCGGGTTGTGGTCACTGACTGAGTCCAAAGGATGATGGGTAGATGGTTTCTTAGGGGGATGTCTGAGCAGCGTCCCACACTGCTGTCATAGTACAAAATGACAGGGGTGGCAGCTGAATATTGACTCTCAAAGACATCCAGGTCCTCATCCCTGGAAACTGAGTTCGTGTGAGGAGGGACTTTGCAGATGTGATTAAGGATTGAGAGATAGGAAAGTGAAGAGAAATGCAAGAAGCCACATTCTGACCATGTACTTCATACGCAAGGACAGGCAGGCCTGTGAGGGAGGCAAGGACACTGATACAATGGGACCCGAGTGCCAGCCCCCGGCTGATTGGGCCTCCTGGGGCAGGTGACACACCCGTTCCACCCTAGGTTTCTCCACCTGAAGTATGGTGCCATTGAGGTCAGTTTCCCCTTTCTTGTCCAGTATTGTTTGATTTTCTGTAAAACTGGAGCCAAAGGCATCTTGGAAAGCTGAAAAGCTGTGTCAGCACATTCCTCTCTAAGAACGTTTCATCTGCAAACATGAACCAGTCCACTGAAACAACCTTTCTACCTGTGAATCTGGTATGAAAATCGAGTCTGTGGGTTCCTGGAAAAACGTTGCCTCGCTCTGACTTTGTGGTTCCTCCCTGTGTTCTGTTAACTGCCTTGGCTAAGCAGGAATATTTCTGATTAACATCTTGTGCAGAAAGAAGTTATGTGGTCCAAGGAGACCCTCTGAATGAGTGTTCTGATGAAGCCAGAAAGCCACAGAGCATCGTCAGGGCCTGGAGGGCAAGTCCTCAAGCTGAGGTCCCCCTGCAGTTGCCCACCACCCAAGAGCCCCAGGAAGGAGCGTGGGAGGGATGGGAAGCCTACCACTTGGCATCAGTCCTGACACGGGGCACGGCTGCAAGCTGTTGCTTTCGAAGGGGCTGTTGGTATGCGTGGGTGTTAAGCCTCATATTAAGATTTGGTTTTTGTGGAACTTAATTTTTCTAACTGCCACACGTTTTCATTCAATTGTCTTAAATGTAGTGTTTGTACCTTTCAAAATAGTATTTGTTTATTTATGTTACAAAACTTCTAAAAACTATAACCCAGAATATATTTTGAAAAGGAAAAATGCTATTATTAAAAAAAAATTTGCAGCAGCAACAAAATCAGTTTGCTTTGCCATCAAATAACTGTGCCCAAGCAGATGCACTTACCCAGGGCATAAGCAGGGTACTGTATGACATGTCATAAGGCCCAGTCGCTGAGCCACCCCCCAGACTGACCTGGGAGCCCTAGGACCACCAGGTGGGGCCCCCAGTGGACCCGAGTCCCGGACTTCTGAGTATCTACGTCCAGCGGGAAATCACACATTGGCCTACATTTGGTTCTCATTTCTTCAGGAGCGTTGGTACAAAAACAAGGACTCAATTAAGAAGCAGGATGATTTCCCAGGACTTTTGAAAAGCAATCCATCCTGCATGGCATTCATGGGCTACATTGTCTTCAGTGGCAAGTCTGGGATGTTTTCTCTGCATCTGCCAGTCTCATTCTCCTGCAGGCCCAGACCTTCTTGTGTTTTGGGGAGTTAATTATTAAATCCTCTCCATTGTGGTTGAGCTGTGCGATAGCATGGGCCCAGGCACAGTGCCTTACGCCATCTCTCATCTACTGCACATTTAACTACCTTTGATCTTATCACACAGGAGATATAGAACTGAAATAATCACCATTTAAATATATTAGGTTGTTTGACATAGGTACTACATGCAGGAAAATCAATAATGATTATACAATCACCAGATACAATGTAAACGGCATACCGCAAAGTCTTTACCGGGTGAGATAACATCACAGAAATCCCAACCAGAGTCAATAGCCATTAGTTTTTAAGAGGGGCCACTTGAACTTGTGTGTGAGGGTGTGTACACTGGAGCCAGGCAACCCATGGCTGTAGGGTCTTCAAATGGATGAGGTTCAAAGAAGCAAAGAGAAGTCTCAGTGACTTCTGAAGACAGGCTGAACTTTTGAAAAGTTAAGTATCCTCAGATTCAGTTTCTGTTAAAGCTAGGAATAGCCCTTTGCATTCTGCCCCATTTAAAGAAAATTCTAACAGCTGAAGAGGCCATTTACAATTATAAACAAATTCAAGTGTCCCAAACACCTACCACAACACACAGAACTCAATCTGCATGTATTGGTATCTAACAGGAGCCCCAAAAGCTGGATTTTGGTCCTAAACCCTGTCTGCCTCTCTCAACTAGGTGGGAGGAGAAAAATCACAGGAACAAACCTATTCTGCATTATTTTCTCCAAGGCTGTGGAGTCCCAAATTTCTCATAAGTTAATGTTCACCACTGAGTCATGTGGGAAAGGAAATACTTTTCACTCAGGAAAGTATTTGCAGGAGTTCCTGAAGCCCAGGTACCTACTTTGGCCTCGAGAAGTTCACAAACGGCACGGGTTCTCGGCCAGCATCAAGCAACTAAGCAATGGGTGCAGTGAAACGCAAGCAGCTATCACCTTTCCAGATTGTTCTCGGGTGGAAGAAGAGCTAAGGTGATCAATCTGCTCTGAGTCCTGAAAGCCAAGTCTGAAAAGGCATGTGCTGATTCCGCTGACATATTGGTCCCTCTTTGCTGTCCAGACGCCATTCCAATAGGACAACCTTCGCAGGCATTAATCAAGGTGGCAGCCGATGTATTCTCCCTCTGCTGAGAGCCACCGAGAAAGAGGCAGGCGAAAAAAGTCAGCATTACTCCTCCATTTACATCCACTCACACCAACAGCTTGGCATGCCTAAATCCTAAGCAAATACTACAGGATGAAAAGTCCAGCAAAAAATAGACTGCCGCCATTCTCGTCCTCTTAGCAAATTAAAAGCTCTTGGAAGGAACGCAGCCGTCACTTTAAAACCCTTATCCTCTACCCTCTCCAACCCAGCTGTCAAATTTACTGTTTAAGCTTTTCTTTGTAATCACACAATTATGCACTTCATCACCTTCCCCACCCACATCATTCCATCTAATGGTTTTAAAGGCAAAGGAAATTACTTGTCCTCGCAGCCAGCACTTGACACTTTTATGGGTCATTTGTAATGAAGCTATTCTTCGGCTTTAATGGAGACCTTGATTCCGACCAGTGTGAATAATTGTCAAAAGGTGATTAATTAAATATTCACCACTCCCCTATAAAATTGATCAACATATTACATTACACTGCTCCAAAAGTTATTTTATTTCTTCATTCAACTTCAAATTCTATGCATTTAAACAAGCTTTAAAACAGAGCCATATAATTTACTACATATTAATTATACATACATACTGACTAAAGTAAGAAAAAGTGTTTTACACCTTTTTTACTCTGTAAACGTGCCGCCATTACTTACAGCGCCGAGAAATCCCCGACTGGAAGTGAAGTGTCTTACGCTGGGTTCTCTTTGTGCTTATAGTACAGCGATTTTGGTGAGTGGGTTTTAATTTCTACAACATGTAGCTTTATGTAACATAAATCTTCAAAGCAAAAAGTAATATGATCAAATTTAAGGGATATATAAAGTTTTGGTTTTTAAAATACCATCCCAAGACAAGACACGTAAGAGAACTTTGCAGACCCATCGCTTAAAACCACAATCCGGGTGGGGATGAAGGACAGGAAAGGAAAACCGCTCTACTGGGGACTTCACTGAAGTGAAAATAAAGCCCGGGCTTCCATCACTAACACAAATGTCCAGCTCTGGTTCACTCCAGTTTGTGGTGGTCAGAGCACATAAGTGCAAAATCTTCCTAGAAAACCAGACTTTTCTGCTTACATTTTCCCACACCATCCAAGCCTCTCTGCTCATGGAGTACTAGGCAAGCTGAGAAGTTTATAGAAAAACTAAAACTCCCAACCTCAAATGCTAAACTCAATTCCAGAGATGCCTGCGAGGCTCTGTAATCAAACCAAATTTTATTATTAACAAGGAATAGATGTGGCATTGTAAATTATGTTTTTTTAAAGCTGTGAAAATAGAGGGAAAAGTACGAAAAATAAAAACAAAACAATCCAGTTTCTCTGGACACCGTTTCTCCCTTTGACCGGGGAGTAGCAGATATGGAATGGCGTGACAGTTGGGCCTCAGACACTGAACAGCGCCAACACGTTCAATGGTAATAGAAAAAGCACTGAACCACCTGGGCGCTAAAACCCTGCAGAGTACCTGTGGTATTAGGTGCACCCACACTCCTGCTGCCTCGGAGGCACCCAGGGCTAAATCCAGCACAGCCAGGGACCCTGATCAAAGTTTGCCCTGACTCCAGTCAGGGACTTTCTAGAAAGCCTGGGAGGCGACTCTTTGCATGCTGATTACTTATTTCATTGATGTAGTCAATCAACCACCCACCCCCTTTTATTCTGAGGCTGTTAAAATGTCGTTGAGTGAATATAGCAGATAAAAAAATGATGAGCAAAAAATAATAATAATATTTCAACTTGAACAAACTTGCTATTTGTAGACTTGATCACATGGATGTGCTGTGGTCAAGATGATTTCAGCAGCGGCTCCAGGAATGAATCCCACAAAGGGACTGAGTTTAATCATCCAATCCCAGACTGTATTGATTTTGGGACTACTTGCAATGACTATATAAATAAGCCATTTCTTTGCAACTGTATCTACAGCCGGTCATGAACCCAAAACCTTCACAACCTGGTCCAAAGTGAATTATGCCCTGCAGAAATAAATTAATAAAACTAACACAGCCAGGCTCCTCCACCAACTTATTTTCATGTTTCAAGAGCTTAAAAATATAAAATCAATAATCATTTAGTCATAAGGGTAAATGAAGCGACATAACATCAAAGTATACCCTTTAGCCATTCAAGTCATCCTAGGTAATTTATCTCATCAAAAGGCAGTGGTAATAATCCTTTCCACTCTGAGACAAGCTGCCACATGGCTGCTGTATTATCCTAGAGTAAACAAGTTGGGAGAAAATATTAAAAATCAATATCTGTTTCCTTCTATCAGACCAGATGGCATCCATCATACACCCACCCCTGTGAAGGTGCCCAGAGTGAGGAAGACAAGGAATTAGCAACACGAAACAGAGCTCAGCTCAATGGGGAATGACAGCTGGAATTCCTTTTAAAAAAATGCAACATTTTAAAATTGTAAGAATTGCTGAAATTATAATTATTGGGGAGAAATCTATTATAGCTATAGGACACAAAAAGGAAGCAATTACCAACACTGCAAAATAAAAATGCAAACAGCAGCTTTCCATAGTCCCCTCAAGTTATACCAGTTACTTGATTGATTTATTTGATCATTCATTCATTCCTGTAGCTTAGTGTTTCCAGCTATGAAATTCAGGCATCAGGCCCTCTGATGGGAGAATCTACCACATTGGCATACTGTTGTCACATATCACAAACTCCCCCCAAGACACCTACTCAAAGCTTTGACAGGTTCTTTTCTGATCACAGGGGCCCAAGTAGAAAAAGCAGGATGCTAAATACCAAGAAGTCTGTTCTCCAGGACAGGGGAGAGTGGCCTGATCCTGGGTACTCTCACAGGATGGCTTTCCTAGTGACAAACTCAGATGTTGGGTACCCGGGACATATGAGCAGGAACCAGTTGAAGAACGAGAGTGCTGGGCCTGACATGGGATGCGTGGGAGAAAAGGCTGGACCAATACTTCTGAAAAGTGGACAACCTTACATTTCAGGGTTGTCCACTTCCTGCTTTAAAGTCTAGCCTGAATTTTATTATTGCTAGAAAACAGGATGTCACTGCTGTTCTTAGGGCAGTTTTAGTCTCACCTCTGTCAAAGACATCAGGGTACACATACACACACACTGAATTAAACACCTGAAAGCCCCCCCAAAAAATCCCTGAAACAATTACTTCTCAGGAATGGTGGACTCCAGTCTTTAGACCCAAGGCACGGTTATCCTCATTCTGATGAACCATTTCTATCTCATATCTTCTGCCATAGGCTGTATTGTGTTCCTCTCAAAGTCTGATGTTGAAACACAAACCCTCTGTACTTTATAAAGTGACTATTGGGAGATACGACCTTTATAAAGAGGCAATTAAGATTAAATGAGGTCCTAATCCAGAACGGAATAAAAGGAAGAGACGCCAAGAACGTCATCTGCAACCCCAGAAAGGACACTGCACCAGAAACCATCCCTGCCAGCACCTTCGTCTCGGACTTCCAGCCTCCAGAACTGAGAGAAGATAGAATTCTGTGGTTTGAGCCCCCGGGCTATGATATTTTGTTATGGCAGCCCTGGCAAGCTAATACATCTTTCCTACAGCTACCTATATTTTAAGCTCAATATGATAGCTTCCTCAGAATTTCTTCAGTGCAATCTTTATACACCAGATTGTTTCATAAAGAGGCTCTTACATATTCTAATACATAATCCTTTGAAGAGACCCCAAAGTAAATCTCTTTTGAAGCAAATCCTACCTTATGTCAGATTAGGGGGCAATCCCCATATTTTATTTGAAAATTGTATTTTTCTCCTCCTTGGTTTCAGTCACTAAACATCCCCAGGGACGTTTCCTTAAATATGCATCCCTGGGTTAGCCCTGTTACTGGGGTACTGTGTGACAAGTACTCACAGCCTCCTAGTTCAAATCTAGACACCAGGTACTTATGACTAAGAACTCAGATAACATCGGATTGTGGTAGAACCCTTATCATCACAGATTTTCTAGGGGGTTATATTTAATCAAAAGGCCTAAATAATTCTCACACATTTTTATAGATTCATGATTTATCACCTGCCTGCCATTGTGAAGTTGTTTTTGTTTTAACCTAGATGCCTGCACCCATACATTTTTTTTTCTAGCATATGTGATCTTAGGTTGTACTTCTTGCTCTAGCTGAAGGAATTCTCCATGTGGATCCTGACTGTCAGGTAGTGAATTTTTTACTATTCCCAGAGAAATTTTTATTCCAGAGAGAGTAGCAGGCAAAGCACACAGAGCAGAGATCTCTACAAAGCATGCACCCATGCGGCTCCACAGGCTGAGAAACTGCTGGAGCGTATGTCAGAAAGTCACAAAAGGATTCTTTGTTATTCTGAGAACAATCTCAATTTGAAACAGGTTACAAATCACAGCAAAAAGTCTACAGCACTTTGTTCGAATTAATCAACACTTAGAGGCTGCTGTTTCGGCTCACTAGATGCCTTCACAAAGCCTCATCACTCCTAATTCTCACTCAGGGACTCTCTCACAGTGGGCATGTGTTTGTACTAAGTGCTGGGAATAGAATATCTGTAAAGTTACTCCGTTTGTTGACTGTAACTTTTCTTTTATAGAAATGACTAACTGAGCTCTTGTCATTTGCTTGGTTCAGAACCTAAAGTGCAAAGCTTTGGATTGTGAAATATCATGTCTGCTTTCATATTGTACCATATACCAAACCACCAAATGGGTAACACATGAGACTGACTCAGAGAGAGTCATCTGAAAGACACCAAATGCCACCCCGGATCCTGACACACAGCTCCCCTCACCAAGGCCACTGTGAAGGTGGCACATACATCATGATGGCCACCAAGTGTTACCGTGTGGGACTGAGCCCACCAATCACATGAGCCTTCTGAAGGAACTTCCCTGCCAATGGCACCCCATATTTCTCTTTTAGGGAACATTTAATCATTGACACACTTCTCAGTGGGTATTAAAAAGGTGATACAATTAAAACATTCTGACATTCTGGACTTTTAAGACTACATTTTGTTAATATTTTCCTGAATCAAATGTCAAGAATTATTAAACATTCATAAGAACTTCATTTTAAAAAAAAAAAAAGAAAGTGAACTCTTTGAATCTGTCGTAGCTTAGAGATTGAAATTTGGTGTTTGAAAAGTTTCATCCATATCAGATATATAAGTTTTCCCATGGCAGATGGGATCTCAAGACCTGCCGAGAAGATTAAAATATTACTTCATAGAGAGAAATTATCCAATTTCATAATCTGGAAAAGATGCTCTACAAGGCTAACTCATTAGTGAGCTTCCAGCACAGCACATAAAGCATCTGTGCTCCACTATGACAATCACTACTTGTATTTAGTAAACAATATTTGTCCAAGTACAAATATTTAGTAAATATTCGATCATGGACCGATCTATGTACTAGATAACATTTTCCATTGGTGCTTCTTTCTTTCCTGCTCAAGTTAGATTAAGCTATTTTCAAGCATATTTAAGAAAGTTAAGAAAACTTGAATGAAATGGATAAATTACAAGAATAACATCCATTTTAAAACTGAGGCCAGAAAGAATAACAAACATAAATAAACCCATAAGCATTTAAAACTATTGATCCAGTGGTCAAATACTGATCCCCAGCCTCAATGTCATCATCACCATCACGCAGCTCTGGTGGAGTTGGAGAAGTTGTATCTTCCACACCAGCATTTTTACTTAATTCTAATCTGCAGAAAAATTTATGCACATAAAGCTCATACATGGATGTTAAATTTAGCATTATTTGTGATAGTGTTATGCCTTTCCTCCCACTCACTGATCTGGTACATACTTTACACCAAATACATACATATTATTAGATACAAATACTTGCAGGCTTAGTTATTTGTTTTGTTTTGGTCATTGATTGATTTTATCTTTAACTTTCTACATCATTCTGTATCAATCTATACTTAGTGAAAATATACTCAAGACCCAAACTGAACTTCTCTTTTCTAAGTATAGTTTATTGATTATGCTATTACCATTCTCCCAAATTTCCCCCCTTTACTCCCCTCTGCCTGGTACCCACATTCCCTCCAGCAATCCCCCCCGCTTTAGTTCACATCCACGGGTTGTGCATATAAGTTTTTTGGCTTTGCCATTTCCTATAGTATTCTTAATATGTCCCTGTCTATTTTGTACCTACCAATTATGCTTCTTAATCCCTGCAACTTTTCCCCATTCTCCTTCCCCCTCCCAGCTGATAACCCTCCAAATGTTCTCCATATCTATGATTCTGCTCCTGTTCTGGTTGTTTGCTTAGTTTTGGGATTGTTTTTTTTTTTTTAAAGATTCAGTTGTTGATAGTTGTGAGTTTGTTGTCATTTTAATGTTCATAGTTTTGATCTTTTTTCTTTTATCAGTCCCTTTAAGATGTCATGTAATAACAGCTTGGCCATGGTGAACTCCTTTAGTTTTACCTTGTCTGGGAAGCACTTTATCTGCCCTTCCATTCTAAATGAAAGCTTTGCTGGATAGAATAATCTAGGTTGTAGGTCCTTGCTTTTCATCATTTTGAATACTTCTTGCCTGCAAAGTTTCTTTTGAGAAATCAGATTATAGTCTTATGGGAACTCATTTGTAGGTGACACTTTGCTTTTCCCTTGCTGCTTTTAAGATTCTCTTTTTATCTTTAACTTTTGGCATTTTAATCATGATGTGTCTTGGTGTGGCCTTCTTTGGGTCCAAGTTGTTTGGGACTCTGTGCTTCCTGGACTTGTATGTCTATTTCCTTCATCAAATTAGGGAAGTTTTATTTCATTATTTTTTCAAATAGGTTTTCAATTTCTAGCTCTTCCTCTTCTCCTTCTGGCATCCCTATGATTCAGATGTTAACACTTTTTGAGATGTCCCAGAGCGTCCTTATACTATCCTCATTTTTTTGAATTCTTGTTTCTTCTTTCTGTTCTGGTTGAATGATGATTTCCTCCTGTGTTCCAGATCGTTGATTTGAATCCTGGCTTCCTTCTCTTCACTGTTGTTTCCCTGTAGATTTTTCTTTATTTCACTTAGTGTAGCCTTCCTTGCTTCCTTTATGTTGTTGCTATACTCAGTGAGTTCCTTGAACATCCTGATCACCAATGTTGTGAACTCTGCATCTGATAGGTTGGCTGTCTCTATTTCAGTTAGTTCTTTTTCTGGGATTTTGTTCTTTCATTTGGGCCATTTTTCTTTGTCTCCTCAATTTGGCAGCTTCCTGTGTTTGTTTCTGTGTATTAGATAGAGCTGCTTTGATTTTCTGTCTTAGTGCACCTATTAAGTTTTATGAGGCAGAACCTTAGATATTCACCAGGGCAGGGCAACCTACTTCATTGCTTTGTGGCTTTTTGTGGGGAAAGAGCTCAGAGAGGGACAATGACACTCCTTGGCTTCTGGAGGTTTGCCTGGCACTTGCCCTATTTCCAGTAACTTCACCCACTCGCTGTATGCAACTGGCATCCTTCCAGCTGTTTCCCTGGTGATGAATCCCAGATGGGTAGGTTTACATATGCTCTAAATCCATGCTGCCCCTTTAAAAGGACTTTGCTGAGAACCAGCAGTTTATTCCACCACCCGTAGCCCCACTGGTTTTTACAGCCATAAGTTATGGGGCTCTGTCTTCCTGGTACTGGAACCCTTGGCTATGGAGTCTGGCCTGGGGCTAGGATCACTTGCTCCCAAGGTATCCCTCCTGATTTTTATTCACAACATGTGAATGTGGGACCACCCATTCCACTGCCACCACCACCACTGCCTCTCTGTGCCACACCAGATCTCCTCACCTCTCCACCCTGAATGATTCCACATCTCCGCCCCTCCTACCCACCTGAATGTATGTGACTAGTTTGAATCCTTGGTTTTTGGACTTCCATACAGTTCTATTTGCAGACAGTTCTGGGTATTATTAGTTTTGAGATTAGTTGCAATTTTCCTGTAGTTGTGCAAGGAGGCAAAATGCATTTACCTACACCTCCATCTTTTTTTTTTTTACATTTTATTTATTTATTTTTAGAGAGACGAGAAGGGAGGGAGAAAGAGCAATGTATGGTTGCCTCTCACATGGCCCTCAGTGGGGAGCTGGCCTGCAACCCAGGCATGTGCCCCGACTGGGAATCGAACTGGGATCTTTCGGTTCCCAGCCCATGCTCAATCCACTGAGCTACACCAGCTGGGCCCTACACCTCCATCTTGAACAGAAGTCCCCTAACTGAATTTCTAGAGGTAAAACATTAATATCTGAAATGAAAAATCACTGGATAGACTTAGCAGATTAAGCACCACAGTAAAGTATAGTTTTAAGGGCAAAGGAAAATTGGAGGAGACAGCCAAGCAGAGGAAAATAAAAATAATAAAGACTGTACTAAAATAAGTGTATGCATTTTTTACATTAATTATTTTGTGTAAATTTTATATTTTTGTAATTAAGTAGACACATTTAAGACAAAATATTTGAAAAGCAACATTTGGTAATAATTTTGAATTTAAAAAATACATATGTTTCTTGACCCAGAAGTCCCAGACACGGGGTCCTATAACACAGAAATAAAATTATAAGGCTACTGTACAAAGATGTCTGTTTCAGGATTATTGTAAAGAGCAAATAACTAGAAATATGATGATGTCTTTTATTAGTAAAATGGGTGAATCAATTATGGGGTGCTGCTTTCCTGCTATGGAATATAATGCAACCATTAAAAAGTGAGAAAAAGCTATACACTTTGAGGGAATACACTAGGGAATGTAAGGGTATAGCAACATAATGTATCCAAAAAGAATCACAGAGAGGGAGAAAAAGACTGAATAAACAAAGACTAGAGCCTTAGTGACATATGGAAAAATATCTAACAATATAATATAAATATATTTGGACTCACTGAAAAAGGAACAGTGTCAGAAATATATTTGAATAAATAATAATAAAATGTTTTAAATTGTTTAAAACACTCAATGCACAGATGGAAGAAACTCATCAAAGCTCAAACTAAATAAATGCAAAGAAAACCACAGAAGGCAACCAAAGTTTGGGTGGTTTAGACTCACGATGCACAGGAACAAAGATAATGACAACAGACTTCTCCTGACAATTAATGAAAGCCAGAAGACAATGAAAAAAATCTGTAAAGTACTCAAATGGGAAAAAGAGTCAGCCCATTTCAGTGTCCAGAGAAATATTTTTCAAAAATGAGGCAAAATAAAGATTTTTCCAGATAAACACGAGCCGAAGCAATTTATCACCAGTAGACATTTATGACAAGCAACATTAGTTAAAAATCTTCTTCATGTTAAAGTTAAACAATAATAAGTGGGAACTTGGATCCACAAAAAGAAATTTAAAAACCCAGAAATTATAAATATGTAGATATATATTAAGGTTCTTTTTCTCAATTCTAAAATTTGTAAAGGAAAATTGATCATTTAAAGCAAATATGTAACAATGTATTCTGAGGTTTATAGCATATGTTTAAATAAAATGTATGACATTGGAAAATAGAAGCACATGCTTATATGGATCCTACATTAAATATGTAGAGATATAATATTTAAAGGTAGGTTTTACTGAATTAAAGTTGCATATTGTAAATGATAAAAAGCTCTAAAAATATATAACTAAAAGAGGTAATGTATAAACCAATAATGTAGATAATTTGAAATAAACTTTAAAAAAAATTCTCAGTCTACTCAATCTAAATAAGGCAGAAAAATATAAACAAAATAGAAAAAATGAGACAAATAGCAATATGATAAATTTAGTCAAACCATAACAATAGTTACATTGTATATAAAAGATCTAAAAATCACCAATTAAAAAGCAGAGATTGTTGCACCTGATAGAAAAGCAAGACCTAACTGTATACTGTTTATAAGAAATAAGCTTTAAATATAAAAACAGAGTTAGGTTAAAATAAAAGAATGGAAAAAGGAATATAATATAAACATGAACATAAGAAAGGTGAAATGACTATCTTAGTATCAGACAATGTAGACTTTAGGACTAGAAATATTACTATATATAGAAAGGTAATTCATAATAAGTTTGTCTATTAATCAATAAGTTAGAATAATCTTAAAATTTGAATGCTTCTAATATAATAGGGAGTGAATTATATGAAGCAAAATATCTGATATGGTGGTGTTAAACTGGAAATAAACTATATATTTAAAATTTTTCCAAGTATTTAGAAAATATGAAAAATATGCTTAAACAACCCAATGAGTTGAGAAAGAGGAAATAAAAACAAAGGAAAATTTAAAATATTGTAAACTAAATAAAAATAAAAATGCAGTATATAAAATTTTACAGACTACAACAAAAGCAGTGCTATAGAAGGAAATTTATAGCATTAATTGCTTGTGTTAGAAAGGAAGAAAAGTCTGAAAATCAATAGTTTAAGACTCTTACAAGCATAAAAAAGTAGTGGAATATCAAAGCAAACCCCCAAAAAGAGGCGGAAGAAAATAATAAAGATCAGAGCTGAAATCAATTGGGAGGGGGAGCCTAACAATGGGGGGAGGGGAATCAATGAAAGCAAATGCTCATTTTTTGAAAATAATAAAATCTATGAATATTTAGTTGACTGAACAAGAAAAAAAGAAGATATAATTGCCAATATCAAGAATGAAAGAGGGGCCCTGGCTGGTGTAGCTCAGTGGATTGAGCGCAGGCTGGGAACCAAAGGGTCCTGGTTTGATTCCCAGTCAGGGCACATGCCTGGGTTGTGGGCCAGGTCCCCAGTGAGGGCCACGTGAGAGGCAACCACACATTGATGTTTCTCTCCTTCTCTGTCTCTCTCCCTTCCCCTCTCTAAAAATAAATAAAAATCTTTAAAAAAATGAATGAAAGAGGGGACATTAATATAGATTACATAGACATTAAAAATATGATAAAGAGGTATCATAAAAAGCAGTATGCCAACACATTCAACCACTTAGATAAAATGAGGCATTTCTTGAAAGTTATCAAACATAAGAAAGATTTAAAAGTCTGAATAAATCTGTATCTGTCTAAAAACTAAATTTTAATTTAAAATGTTCCCACAAAGAAAATTTCAGACTCATATGACACTAGTGAAAAATTGTATCTACGTTTTAAGAAATTGATAATAAAATAATAATACAATAGTAATATGCAAAATCTTTCAGAAAATAGAGAAGAAAAATACTACCAAATTCATTTATGTGACCAGAACTAACTTAATTTCAAGATATCAAAATCAGATAAAAGCATCATGAGAAAAGAAAATTACCAAAATTCATCATAAAAAAGAATGCAAATTTCTTTATCAAATATTAGCAAATTAAATTCTACGAAAAAATAGAATATATTGTGACCAAATGGTGTTCATATCAAAAATTCAAGATTAAGCTAGAATTTTTAATTAATCAATATATTACCAAAATGAAGAAATATCACATAATTACCTCAACGGATGGAGAAAAGCATTTGACAAAATTCAACACTCATTCTTGATTAATACTCTCAACAAACTAAAGGAAGCAGGGAACATTCCCAAACTAATAAAGACCATCTGCAGTTAACCTACAATTACATCATATTTAATGGGGAAGGACTGCATGTTTTTCCCTGGAGATCAGAAACAGGCTAGGATGTCTGTTTTCACCACTTCTAGTCAACATTGTACCAGAGGTTCTATCTAAGGCAATAAGGCAAGAAAAAGAAGCAAACGCAATACAAACTTCAGGAAGAGAAATAAAATTATCTTTAGTTGTGGATAACATAATCTTGTATATAGTAAATCCTAAGGACTCTACAAAAGTTTCTAGAGTTTAAAAATAAATTTAGCGAGGTCATACAATGAAAAGTCAATAAACAATAAGTAATTAATTAGATTTATATACACTTGCAATAAGCCAATGAAATCTTTAAAGTACACATTATCATCCCTGGCTGGTGCAGCTCAGTGGATTGAGCCCTAGCCTGTGAATCAAAGGGTCGCTTGTTCGATTCCCAGTCAGGGCACATGCATGTGTTGCGGGCCAGGTCCCCACTATGGGGCACATGAGAGGCAACCACACATTGATTTTTCTCTCCCTCTTTCTCCCTCCTTTCCCCTCTGTCTAAAAAGAAAATAAATAAAATCTTTAAAATAAATAAATATATAAAATATTCATTATCAATAGCTTCCAAAATATTATGTAAGAATAAAAATATTAAAATATTTGGAAAACTATAGAATATTGTTGAGGAAAATTAAAGAAACCTAAATAAATGGCAAGATACATTCATTGATTGGAATACTTGATATTGTTACAGTAGCAATTCACCTCCAATTAACTGACACATTCATTGCAGTACAAATCAAAATCCCAACTGCCTTTTTGGTAGAAAATGACAGGCTGACTCTAAAATTTGTATGAAATTGTAAAGGACCTGGAATAGCCAAAACTGTTTTAAAATAGAGCAGAGATGGAGGACTTAGTCTAATTTTAAAGTTCATTACAATAATAAAGTCCATTTGGTGTCAGCATTAAAATAGGCATATAGATCAACAAAACAGGATAAATAATATAGAAATAGATGCACATTCAAGTGGTCAATTGATTTCTTACAAAAATGGTAAGGCAAGTTAATGGGGGAATGACAGTATTTTTAATAAATAGTCCTAGGACAACTGGACATCAATTTAAAAAATATATATACAAGTTAAACCCGGCTGGTGTAGCTCAGTGAATTGAGTGCGAGCTGGGAACCAGAGGGTCCTGGTTCGATTCCCAGTTGGGGCACATGCCTGGGTTGCAGGCCAGGTCCCCAGTGAGGGACATGTGAGAGGCAACCATACATTACACTTTCACCCTCCCCTGAAAATAAGTAAATAAAAATCTTTTTAAAAATATATACAAGTTAAATACAAAAACTTGAAATGGATTATAGGCCTACATATAAAACTTCTCAAAGAAATAATAGAGAATCTTTGAAACACTGATGCAGGAAAAGCTTTCTTAAGCAAAAGCATAAACCCCATAAAATAAAAACTGATAAATTGAACTTCAACATTAAAAACTTCTGGTCTTGGAAAGATATCAAAAAATGAAAAGGCATTTCATTGACTGGGGAAAATATTCACAAATATTTATATCAAAACTATAGAAAAAACTCTTATAACTCTGGACCACACACACTGACCGGGAAGAGGAAAAATGGTGTTGCAGTATGATCTGTAGTGGATTGAATAGTGGCCCCCGGGAAAGATATGCCCATGTCTAACCCCAGAACCTGTGAATGGGACCTTATTTGAAAAAAAAAAAAAAGGATGGGGTCCTCTTTGCAGATGTAAGTAAGTGAAGGATCTTGAGATGCAGTCTTCCTGGATTACCTGTGTGGGCCCTACATCCAATTACAACGATCCTTATAAGAGACAGAATAAAGGCACACAAAGCACGATGCTCATGTAAAGGTGGAGGCTAAAATCGGGGCATCGCAGCCACAAAGCTAAGAAGGCCTGGGACTGCAAGTAAGCAAGCACCAGACACAAGGCAAGAGAGGAGGCTAAAACGGATCTTCCCCGGAGCCTCCCGAGGCAGCGTGGATCTGTCCGCACCGCGGTCTGATACTTCCAGCCTCCAGAACTGTTGTGTTATACCGCTCATTTGGTAGTAATCTGTTACAGCAGTTACAGGCATCTTAACTGTACCAGTAATCTTAATTGTTAATAGAAAAAATGTATTCATATGTGTAAACTAAATATCAAGCCCCACTTATTTTAGTTTGGACTTGGTTCATCTGGGAAAGTCAGAAAACCAAAGCAGCAGTGGCTAAAGGCAAGTTGGGTTGTGTCTCAGTCCATTACGGTAGGTGCACAGGTCTCATGAGCCCTTTCCTGGCACTTTCACCTGTGAGCAGTGTCTTCTCATCTCTAGCCAGGAGAAGAGGACAAGGGACTGAGGACAGTGTGACTTCCATCTCTGAAATCTGCTGGGGGTCAACCCATTCCTGCTGCTTACACCCCATTGTCCAGTACTTGGCCATGTGACCATACTTAACTGCAACACATTCTGGGAAATGCAATCCTTATTCCAGGCGACCATGTACTCAGCTAAAAGCCAGGGCTTTATTATTGTAAAGCAGTATTTCTAGGGCAGGGTGATCTCTTGTGTGGAAGGGCTCTGAGCACAGGAAGTTTCCCGGTCATGACAACTGAAAACCACCCCTATGGACACCTCTGCTCTAAAGGAAGCAAGGATTGCTAGCGAGGGACCAAGAGAAGTTTTTGCTAAATCAGTCCAAATCAGTCCATCATTAAAATTATTCAAATAACGCATAAATAATTGAGAAGGTCTCCCATGTCCACTTACAACTAGGTCGAAGAAGCAGTTGTCATTTTGTTTTTTATGGTTTTATTAATACATATATGTGCAGGTCACACTTGCCTTATCATACATAGAATCTGACAAGTTGTACTGACCAACTCTCCGTTTCATTACACATTTCTCTGCTTCATTCTTTTTTAGTATCTACTTAATATTCCAGTGCAGGGATGTATCCTAATCTATTCGACCAAGACCTATTCTCTGTTCTCTCACTTTTTAATGATAAAATGCTTTGTACTTGCGCTGAAAGTTAAAACAGTATAAAATTAGTAAATACTCATACTTATTTAGGTCTCCTTATTCTATTTGTCAAAAGTTAAATACTTTTTACAGCAGAGTGTGAATCTTAACAAATATTTCAGTGTGTTGTGTAACCTGTGTGGACTGCCGGTTTTAAGAGCTGCCGAATGCTCTACTCACTGATGTACCATTACTTATGGACCCTCCTTGCCAGTAGACATTTGTTTCAATTATAGGCTATTACAAATGTGCAATAATAAATGCCCTCATACACACATTTTGGGGTATTTCCATAGTTTAAATTTCTAGAAAAAAATCCTATAGCAAAGATTACATTTTAAATTTTGGTAATTGTTTAAAAATAGTTCCCAAAACACCTTAATTTATATATGCAGCAAAAATTTGATTTCTGTTTCCTTTCCACCTTCATGAATACATTCTCACATTCGCTTTTCAAATAGTCTGAGTTTTTTGTCATTAATGTTGCTAATTTGTTTAATTTCCAAGTAGACATTTAGAGGGGGGAGTCATTTTGTTGTTAATTTATACTATTATTGTTACCTAGGTATTTTTTATTTTGGGAATATGAAATAATTTTGCAACCTAAAGCATGCATCTTTTTTATAAATGTTCTTCATACTTTATAAACATATTTATTTTTCTTTGATGAAAATTTGCATATTTATTACATGTATTCACTAAAATGTATTGACAGCTGGTACAAGAGTTCCTCTTACAAAACCATGATGGTCAGCATGACTCTTTCTTAAGAAACTTAATATTGACAGTTTTGCTGTTGGTAGAAGCCTGTAAAAACTGGGGCTACGCTGCTGCTTTTGTCAGACAGAACCAGTGATCAGGTGTTTCCTTTTCTGAGGAAGGGCAGAGCAGAAGGGCAGGTCTGCAACAGAGGTGCATCGGGGGTGAGAAGGGAGGCATCTCTGGGTAACCCGGCTGGATATGGTGTGAGAGTACCCCAGGAGAGCAGGTGTGGAGCTGCCCCTCTGCCCGCCTGCACCTGCTGCCTGGAGCTGAGCCTGCACCTCTGCACAGGACTGCACCTGGGACTAGGACACAGGATCTTGGCCAGGCTCAGGAACGGCTTGTCACTGGAATGGCTGATGTCCCATCTTGTGCAGAGTCCGGTGTGGAAACAGGTTGAACCAGTTGTTCTCCCAGCGCCTCTCACCTGCATCTGAGGTGTGTGGGACTGAAGAACATTCCAGCAGCATTAGAGGTGGGAGGAGGTCAGAGGGAGGAACAGGAGAAGTCACAGCCAGTGGTGGGCCACCTGGGCCAGCACAGCAGGCAGAAGCAACCCAAATACGACCAAGAGTGTGCCCTAATGTAGACATCAGTACAGCTCTCTAGAAATGAGTGAAGGGACAGGCTCCATCCTCACTGCCAGCTGGGCCACAGTCTGGGGGTCAGGACACTAGGAACAGGGAGAGATAAGGTGCATTTCCTCAGCTGGAGGCACAGAGAGGACTGGGCCACGGGAGATGAGATTTGAGTTTGGCAGCCACAGGGCAGCATGGGGACCCTGGAAAGGGAAGTTGGAGGAACAAGATCACCAGAGACCTGAGAAGAGTAAATATTAGGAAGTCAGAGAGGACCAGAGACCAGTATGCTTGGCCTGCCCAGTGCCCCTCCCAGCAGGGGTCCCTGCCCTGTCCCTTGAGAGAAGTAGAGCTGCTTTGCTCTAAGTGTGAATGTCTTGTCCCCAGTGTTCCACCTGGTCTACCTGCCTTGGGGTAGCAGGTGTCCCCAATTTTGGAAAGCAGCCAATAACTATTAACTTCTAGGCTGATGTATTAATTCTGAATTCCTCCTAAAATCTGTATTTTCTACATATGTAGTTGGTTGAACAGTGCACCTCCTGCAAAAGCAACAGCAAAAATTCCTGAGCCCAGCCTTGAATGTAGAAATTTATAAATAAGGGTCTTTGCAGATGTAATTAAGGTAGGGTTTGGCCTAGATTAAGGAGGCCTAAATCAAAGGATTGGTGTCCTTCTAAGAGGAAGAGATGCAAGAAGAGGAGGAAGCCATGGGAAGACAGAGGCAGAGACTGGGGAGAGGCAGCCACAAGCCCAGGGCAGAACACATGGGGTACCAGAAGCTGGAGGAGACAGGAAGGACCTTTCCCTAGAGTCTCAGGAGGGAGCACAGCCCTTCCAAGAGTTTGATTGCAGACGTTTCCTCCATAGTTATGAGACAATAAATTCCTGCTTTTTTAAGGCACTTCATTTGTGGTCTTTTTTTTTTCATCAGCCACCTGAAATGAATACAGCATGAATCTATGTTCTGCTCCCTGTGACTTTGGAAGCCTGTGCCCACATCTCTGGATAAATCCTTTCCACCTCTCTATATCTTCGAGAAGCACTAGTTCTCTCTCTCTCTCTCCCTCTCTCTCTCTCTCTCTCTCTCTCTCTCTCTCTCCCTCATTGCATCCAGTTTCTGCTCAAACATCACCTCCTCAATGTGACCTTCCTTCTCTCATGGCCACTGATAAAATAGACTTCCAATGGCATATCCTGTTTCTCATTCTCCCCAGCCATTCTCACTACTTGAAAAAAATTATAGATTTGACAGATTCTCCTGCCAAAGTCACCTCAGATATGTGTCTTAACACCAGACACCTCTCATGGCCTTGGTCCAGCCTGGCTGACATTGACCTTATACCTGGCCCTTCTCTAGCCCATCACTTCCCTGGTCTGCACCTGTCCCTGTAATAACAAGTGGGACTTGACTGCAAAGACAAACCCCAGCTTTTCACTGATTAGATTCCAGGATGTCCTTCACACAGATGTCTCTACATCTGCCAGCAACACCAACAGGGAATGTTTAACATAGAGACCCAGGTCCTCATGCTACTCCTCAAGCACAACCTTGAAAATTCAAATGGGCTAAGGCCAGTGCCCACTGAAATGTTATCTGGCCCAACAGCAAAGGAGATTGAGGTACAGGTAAGGAACCATGATTACGTCACCAGAGAAGACTCTGTGACACTTTCAAAAATAAAAATTAAAGTAAACTATACATGCTAGAAAGACTTGACGGATGATGTTAGGAAACGGCTGTGTCATCAGCAATGAGCAATGGAGTATGAAGGCCGCCATTCACCCAAATGCACAAAAATGCACCCAGAGAAAGCTGGTTGCTGCATGTGATTCTGCTTAGACAAGCCAAGTCACTGTGGACAGTGTCTACAGACCTGGAACTGCAGTTTTGCAATTCCAACATTTTCTGTGCCACATCATTTGATAAAGTGTATGACCTGGTAAGGCTTGGCATGTGTGCCTGTCCATGTTGTCTAATGGGCAAAGGAAGAAACTGGGCTTTCCGACCACTGCTCCGCAACGCCGAGTTCTGTTGTGCAGAGTGAGTCTATGATAGCTGTGCAAATAAATAAACAGCACATTCCAGGGCCAGCACTTATTCCAGCCTCAGTTTCCTCAGCCATGAGCATGAAAACAAATTCCCAAAGGACTTAACACTCGGTCTCACTGACAGCCCCTTCGGGGGAGGCTTGACTCTAGGTGTCTGCAGAGTTGCCCAGAGAATGCGTTTGCTCAGACTGCTTGCCATCACCTCCCACCCTCAAAGAGTCTGACCACAAGCTGCCAGTCTTATACTCTCACCGATATTAAGAGCACCATCTCCAGAGACAAAACAGCTAGAAGTGTAAGTGGCATATCATGTGTCCCATTAATTTGATTATGGGATCAAGTGTAGGATCAGGATGCTGCAAATCTGGCCGAAGATGAGAGTTGTCATCAGGCAGGAGCTCAGGCTGGGCTTCGTGAGCGCTTCGCTAACTTGTGAGAGTCCATCCTCACCCCATAAGGAAAACATAAGCTCTTCCATTCCCCAGGTGAGAATAAACCCCATGAGACCAAACCTCTCTCTTTTTCTCTCTCTTTCTTCACTCATAATGATATTCATGGTGGCAGGCTTAGTGATTATTACTTTGCAGGTGTTTGTATGAGCTTGCTCCACGGGCCATAACAAAGTACAAGGACTAGGTGGCTTAAACAACAGACAGTTCTGGAGGTCAGAAGTCTGCAATGAAGACATCACAGGGTTGCTTTCCTCTGAGCCTCTCTCCTTGGTGTGTGATCACATTCCTCTTCTCCCTGTGTCCTCACATGGTCATCCCTCTGTGCCTGTTTGTGTCCTGATCATCTTTTCTTACAAGGACACTAGTTACATGGGATCAGGGCCCACCTTAATGACCCCATTTTATCTTAATCACCTCTTTAAATACTGGATCTCCAAATACAGTCATATTCTAAGGTCCTGCGGTTTAGGGCATCAACACATAACTTTGGTGGTAATGCAGTACATCCCATAACAGTTCTCCAAATCTCTTGGCATATTTGACTAATTAACTGACAGACCAAAAAATGAAAGACAAGTTAAACAGGATGTCAGATTCTCTTAAGCCTTCAGTCCTGAGGACAGAAGGTATCCGGGTGAGTGCAGTATTAGTCTGCTGAGGATGAAGCCGAGGATGGAGCCTGGGCCCCCGAAGGCAAGTGCTGCAGCGGATGATTAGAAAGTCACATGTGCGCAGTGGATGCTGTCCACAGCTTTACACGGTCACTGTGCTTGAGTTTAGCCCAGACTTCACTGTCCCTTTGCCAGAATTTCATAAACTGAAACATCACTGCAAAGATATGTCACATAATGAATGATATTCCATTTCCTCTGAACTCCCCACATCAAAGCCTTTATGTTTATTTTCACTGTGTGCTTACTTTGCCAGGTTCCCCACACCTGGCTGCCAGCTCATCACTGAGACTTCTCCAGATAAGCTGGGCGAATACACACTTCCCTTTACTGAGACTTCATATTCCTTTCACTTCCACGTTCCACACAGAGGAATATTTTGTATTCTGTTTACCTTCTGCCCTCTTGCCCTAGATTGTTCTTATGAGAGACTGTGTCCTCTTCGTTTCTGAAAGACCTCCATCTTCCTTTCTTTGGGAGAAATCATTTTTCCTGAGAATGTCACCAAGCGTTTGTTCTCACCTCTGTTGTTCCCTAATGGCCAAATCCATTTTTCACCAGAAATCACACTGTGACAACAGCTTTCTGTCACAGTTGCTACGGAAGTCACATTATGTCTACGGCAAAGTCTAAGTAGCTACCTTGAAGGGCTAAGTGCCTCAGTTTTAATAACTCAGTTGATTCAACTGAAAACTCACTTTCAAATGACAGCAAACCCGTTGTGTCCTGCTGGAAGAGACTGAGCAACTCTTGTGGACTTTCTCTAATAGAACATGTCATCGTTCCTCAGTAAAGCTACATTCAGGCTCAGCATGGACAGTCTCAGGGTGACTACGGGGACAGCAAAGAAAACATAAGCTCTTCAGGAGTATTTTAAACATTAATTCAGAATCTCAGTAAGAATGTATTTTTAATTGTTTCATCAATTGAGGTATAATTTAAATACTATAAAACCCTGGACATTAAATGTAAAATTTGGTGGTTTCCACAACCATGTATATCTCTGTAATCATGATGTCGGTCAACATATAAAACATTTTCATCACCCTGTAAAGTTGCCTCCAGTCCCCTCTTAATGCCCCCCCATGTCACAGACAACCCCTATCCCTCTTGATTCATATCCATCAGCACTGTTCTGGAATGCATGTAATACAGTCATATGCAATATACTCTTTGGTACCCACTTTCTTGGTTCAGCAGAACGTGTTTGATATCCAACCATGTTATATGTGATAGTCCATTCTGTTTCATTGCTGCATATATTCCACTGAATTAATAGGCCACAAGTTAACTCTCCACCTGTTGGTGAATATTTGAGTTGTTTCCAGTTAAAGGCTATTACAAATAATACCATAACAAACTTTGGGGCCAAATAGTGTGCTAGACACACACTGTCTTCTCTCTTGCGTAAATTCCTAAGAATAGAATTCCTTGGACAAGTGGTAATTGTAGGTTTAACTTTATATTAAACCGCTCAGCACCAAAGTGCTAGTACAACTTTGCACTCCCACCAGCAAATTCTGAGACTTTCAGTTGCTCTGCATCACTGCTAGCACTTGATATTATCAGGTTTTTTATGTCTACATTTCTCTTATGATTGATGATGTTGATTATTTTTGAAATGCTTATTGGCCATTTATATATCTTCTTTTGACAAGTGTCTGTTCAAAACTTTTACCCATTTTTATTAGACTTCTGTCTTCTTACTGAAATGTAAGATGTGTTTACAAGAGCTTTGTCTAATTATACTCTATATTCAATAAGTCATAAATCAAAAATTTCACATTATGGCTTGCCTTTTCAGTTTGTTGTTTTTGCCTACCTTTAAGAGACTTGTTTGAATTCCAATTTATCTTTCTTTTTATTTCAAGAATATTGTTGTGCGTGTGTCCTATCCAAGGAATAGTTGCATATCCCCAAATTATAAAGATTTGTTACTACCGTTTTTCTAGATGTTTTGGCTTTTGCATTTAGGTTTATGATTCATTTCAAAATTATCTGCGTAGGGTGCAAGTAGGAGACACGATTGATTTTTTGCATGTGGACATTGAATTGTTCTTTCACCACAGAATTTATGTCAGATTAAGTGATCATATCCATGTAGATCAACTGCTGGGCCCTCTATTCTGTTTTTTGTCTATGTTTTCATCTTTTTATCAACATCAAACTGTTTTAATTACTGTAACTTTACAGTAAACTTGGGGGAAATCAAGTAGCAAAATCTCTTCTTCAAAATCCTCTGACTCTTCTTGTCCCTCGTAGCTGTACATAAACTTTAGAATCAATTTATCAGTCTCTACAGAAAACTGTTATGAGATGTTGATGAGCATTGTACTGAGTCTGCAAACGAGTATGGGCAAAATGCGTATCTCGACAATGTGGAGGCTTCCAATCCAAGACTGTGCAATGCCCCCGTTTTTTCTGAATCGCCTTTAATTACTCTCACCACTGTCTGATAGTTTTCCTTGGAAAAACTTTGTAGATTATATTTGATGAATTGATGCCTATTTGTTTACTATTTTAAAAATAGCATATATGGAATTTTAAATATTAAATCCCCTATCATTTGCTGCCATTTTTGCAGAAATGCAATTGTTTTAATATGGACTTCATATCCTTTAACCTTGCTAAATTTACATATTAATTCTGATATGTATTTTGTTTTTCTAATATCAAATGGGTAGAATGTTGCTTAGGTAAACTTTTCAGATTTTGTCCTATTTGTTTGCTTATTGTCTTATTACACTGGCTGAAACCTCCAGTACATGGTTAGACAGAACTCAACACCCTTATCTTGCTCACAATCTTGAAAAGAATTCAATATTTCATAATTAACAACGGTATCAACCTTGGGTATGTGTTAATGTCTTAGGTTGGGAAATTTTATACTACTCATAGTTTTCAGAGTGCTCTTAATAGAAGAGTGGTAAATTTTGTCAGAAGTTTTTCTGCATCTATGGAAATGATCAAGCGTTTTCTCCATTATTCTGTTAATATGATGAATTACATTGATTGATTTGCCCAAATTGCATCAGTCTTAAATTCCTGGAACAAAATGCATTTGTGTGTCACGTGTTATCCTTGCTGGACTTGATTCACTAATACAGTTGAGGATTTCTGTTACTATGTCCATGAGACATACAGGCATGTAAAGTGATAATCTAACCATGACCAAGTAGCATTAATCTCAATAATACAAGGTGGATTCAGCATTTGAAAATCAATTAATGTAAGTTCCATATTAATAAAATTAAAACTTTAAATATGTTTATCTCAATAGATAACAGAAAAATAACTTCCAAATAAAAGTGAAGCCTCATTCATAATTACAACTGTCGGGAACCTGGGAATAAAGGGAAACTTTCTCACCTTGATTTAACGCCATTGTTAAAACTTACAGCAACATTACACTTAGTGAAGAAAGTGTGCACTTTCTAACTAGGGTCAGGACAAGGCAGAAACACCCCTCCCACACTTCTATTGCACTCATGATACCGGAGGTCTAGCTACTGTGAAATAAAATGAAAGGCAAACACACTGGAAAGTGAGAAACAAAACTCTTCATTCACTAAAGATATAATCATTGATGTAGACTTTTAAAAATCTACATAAACGCTAACATGGTTTATACCTGAAGTTAGCAGAATTGCAGAACACATGGTCAATATATAAGAATCACTTGCACTTCTATATACTTACAGCAATCAACTTTAAAATACACTGCAAAGATGCATTGACAGTAGCTTAAATAGAGAAATAAAATGTTTAGTGATCACTTTAATACATGTTTAAAATTTCTACACTAAAAAGTTACTGAAAAAATATTTAAATGGCCTACATAAAAGGAAAGGTGTACTATGTTTATGGATGGAATGAGTGAATATTTTTTAAGAGACCAATTCTCTACAAATTGATCCATATTATAAATTAAATTCTGATCAAACCACAGCAGGTTTCTTTTTTTTTAGAAATTGAGAAGCTAATTTAAAATGTACATAGAAATAATAAGAACCTAGAATTTTCCAAATAATATTATGAAAGAAAATTAAAGTTGGAAAATTTGTACTACAAAATTTAAGACTTTCAGAAAAAAAGACAATAAACAGAGCAATATAACATTGATCTAAGGGTAGATCTGAATGGACCACAATTGAGAAGCTAGATACAAACCCATACTCAATGGTCAACTGGTTCTTGGCAAAGGGGCCAATTCACTGGGAACAGTATATCTTCAATAAGGAGATACCGTATAGAGAAAAAAATGAATGTTGGTCTTTACTAAACAGCATAAACAAAATTATTCCAAAATGAATCACAATATACCGAAATGTAAGGGCTAAAACCATAAAAAATTTTAAAGAGTAGTAAGACGCAATCTTTATGAACTAGGATTAAGCGAATATTCATTATAAAGACACACACATGCACACATACCTAGGAATAGAGGAAAACTTCCTCACCTTCATTAAGGCCATTGTTAAAACTTACAGCAACATTACACTTAGTAAAGAAAGCTTGCACTTTCTAACTAGGAATTTTTTAATTGGATGTTATCAAAATCGAAAGTTTTGCTTGTTGAAAAATTCCCTTAATAAAATGAAAAGATTGAAAATGCAAGCCACAGATTGGGAGAAAATATCTGTTACCAGAATACATAAAGAATGCTTATAAAGCAATAATTTGAAGAGACACACAGATTTTAAATAACCACAAGAATTGAACAGACACTTCAAAAACAAAGACATATAGATGGGCAACAAGCACATGAAAAGATGATCAAGGTCATTAGTTGTTTTCTAAAATTCAAATTAAACCATAATGAAATACCACTCTGTTTTGAAATATACCGGTGGGACTTTAATTTATGGAGTTGACCAAGTAACAATTCGGAGGGGCTAATGTCATTGAAAAAGAATCTACTACTCACCTTTCCCGAGGAAAGGAGGGCACACCATGCAGTCTCTGGTCAGGAGGCAGAATCAGGGATGAGGAGAGGGCCTGGGCCAGAGCCCTTACGGGGATCTGTGGAAAGGCAGGGCTAGGCAAGGTCAACAGCGTAGGACTATCCAGGTTGAATAACTCCGGTGGGCTTTGGGGCACAGGGGTGATCCCCAGTTGCTGAGTGCCAGACCCTGGGGTAGTTTAGGACCCAGGACCAAGCAACATTGACTTGGCGTGTGAGCTTCGAATAAGGAGGTGGGGTGTGTGCAGGACTGGTTGGTTTGCACAAGCAAGGGTGCTTCTGGCCAAGCTTCTGCCCTAAAAACCAGGCAGACCTGGGAGGGGCACGTCTTTTCTAGGCCTCCTTTAAAATAAATAAAATAAAATAAAACAATGCAGAAAGGTTCTCTATCTGCCCTGGTCAGTGTGTCTCAACTGTTTGTAATGTTGCCCCAGAACCAAAAGGTTGCAGGTTCAATCTCTGTCCAGGCGCATGTGGGACGCAACTGATTGATGTTTCTCTCTCTCCCTTCCTCTCTTTCTGAAAGTGGTGGGAAATTGTCCTTCAATGAAGACAGAAGGAAGGAAGGGAGGGAGGGAGAAAAGGAGGAAGGAAAGGAGGAAGGGAGGGAGGGAAGGAGGTAGGAAAAGAAGAAAGAGAAAAGAAAAAACAGAAAAATGTTCCTTATTAGAACTGCCCATGCATCACCATGTCTGACTTGAATTTATGCCGCTTCTTCCTGTTTGCACCACAGTACCCTCACAGCATGGACTCTAAGGTCGATCCTGACTCTGCATCTTCACAGGGTGCATCTCTGCTGTCCCCTGTCATGTGCCCTCTCTTCCTGTGCTCAGAGGGGCATTACATGTGGTATATTATAGACCTCACATCTTTTACAGCCATCATTTCCTATTCATCCCTTGAAGGTCTCTAAGACACACGAAGTCGAGTTGGTTTTATTCTTTAGCCTCACTCCCTGGAGACTCATTCAGGTTGTTTGGACCAATAGCTCACTCCTGTGCACAGCTGAGCAGAAGTGCAGCCCTTACCCACTGGAAGACATCTGGGTTGGTTCTAGTCTCTGTCTATTGCAGAGAAAGCTGCTATGCATGGGCTTTGTGTGAACACAAGTTTCTATTTCTTTGGAACCAGTGCCCAAGAATGCAATCGCTGGATTGTAGTTCCAAGTTTTATAAGAAACTGCCAAACTGCTTTCCAGAGTGAATGTACCATTTTATACTCCCACCAGCAGCAATATATGGGTGATCTAGTTTCCTTGAATTCTCATCAGCATTTGGTGTTGTCACTACTTATTTTAGCCAGTCTGTTAACAGTGTACATCTACTTGTGGTTTCAATTAGCATTTTCTTGATGTTTAATGATGTTAAGTGTCATTTCATTTGCTTATTTGCCATCTGTATATCCTCTTTGGTGAAATGTCTTTTTACGTCTTTTGTCCAAATTCTAATTGGATTGTTTTTGTTGTTGTATTTTCCTATTGAAATGTGAATATTCTTTATATATTCTGGATACTAGTCCTTTGTTGAATACACAGTCTGCAAATATTTCCTCTCAGTCTGCCACTCCCTTTTTCATTCTCTTGGCAGGATTTGTCACAGAACAAAAGTTTTACATTTGGATGAAGTCCAATTTATCAAACTTTCCTTTTGTGAATTGTGCTTTTGGTGTCTGGTCTTAAGAATTCTTTGTTTAGGCCTAGATTTTGAAGATTTTCTTCTATGTTCTTCTAAAAGTTTTATAATTTTACATTTAAGTCAGTGACCCATTTTTAGTTCTAAAAGTTTTATAATTTTACATTTAAGTCAGTGACCCATTTTTAGTTAATTATTGCATAAAGTGTAAAATTTGAGTTGAGGTTTATTGTTTGTTGCTTTGTTTGTTTTTTGCTTATTAAAGTTCAATTGCTCTGGAATCTTTTGTCCAGAAAACTAATGTTCCTTCATTGAATTGTTTTGCATCTTTGTCATAACAAGCCAGGAACATTTCTATGGGTTTGCTCCTGGGTTCTCTTCTGTTCCAATGCTCTATGCCTACCCCTCCACCAACACCACACTCTCTCGATTCCTGGAGCCATGTAATGTCTTGAAATCTTCACACTTTGTCCTTCTTTGTCAAAACTGCTTTAGCTATGCTAAGGCCCATGTCTTTAAAAATAAATTTTAGAATGAGCTTGTCTATGCCTACAGAAACATTGCTGAAATCTAACTTATGTTTTAAATACTATAATTCCCACTCTGCATTTTTTTCTGAAAATATTATCATTTGGGGTTTGTTCAGGTTTCCTTTTTTCCAAATGCTAACATTCATTCATTCATTCACTGGACTAACCATGTTGAGCACCTGCTATGTGCTGGGAACTGGGCAGATCTTTTGAGATGCAAACATAAAAATGCATGCTGCATGCTCACTTTCTTCAAGGAATGCAAGGTTTTGAGCTGATTGCTAACTCAGAAATATATTTTAAAAACTAAATGTTTTTTTAAGTGTACATATCTATTGGACCCTAAAATTTAACATCTGAAATAGATGGTGCTTTATACAGGAAAGCCAGGGTTCCTGGGGAGAGACCTAATTTGCCTGCATTATGTATGATCCATGCTGCTCAGATGCAGAGGTATCTCCAAGGGGGAAGCAAGGCTGAGATGAATATTATTGTTTTTTTCTCTCCCTTGACGTGCTAATGTGCCTTTTACAAGTAAAGGCAAGTAACCAAAAGCAAGCCACTCATTCATTCATTCATTCATTCATTTAATCAATATTTGTCTAGTGCCCAGGACTTGCCAGGCTTAAAGTCAGGGGTGAAACTGAGACCAAAGAGCCATCACAGACTGACATGAGCAGCTCTGGGCTCCAAGGAGAAGGGCTGAATGAGAACCATGAAGAAGGAGCCGATGGTGGGAAGCAATGTGCAGAGGTCAAGAATGGGAGAAAGTGTGGCTGCAGTTGGAAGGGCAAGTGGGCCAGGGTACCCCTAGCAGAGGGTAAGGGGCAGCCACCCCAACAGCAGCTGGTAGAAGCAAGCCCCAGAAGCTTTGGAAATCTTTGAAAGCTTGTTGGTTCCAAGGAAATATTGCCCTTCTTTCAGCCCAGCTCTGAACAGGCTGAGGAACAGAATGGCACACAGAGACCTTGTAATCATGTAGTGAGGCCTGGCCACAGAACTCGGCCTGAGGCCTTGTCCTCTGTGCAAGATCTCTAAGCAGATTTGTATTTGAAGATCTGGATTTCTCAGGCTGTGTGTATGTGGTGGGAAGAGGGGTGGAGAATGAGATCAGGGTATGAATTGGTTTTAGAAAGAGCTAAGGGCCCAAGAAGACATGGCCTTCAATTCTGAGAGAGAGGAGGTATGAGCCAGAGGGCCTGCCACAAGCCGGGATGGCTCCGCCCTCCCTGCGGAGAGGCTGCTGCCTCTTCTCCTTTCCTTTCCAGGCTGTGTTCGGTCCCTCTCCTCAGCCTTTTATCTCTGTCTCCTCATAGGCCCTCTCTCTGATCTTGATTCGAATTTGTAAAATATGTTCACTGTGATATAAAAAGAAGGTGCAGAATCCCACAGAGTAAAGGCCATCACTCCTGGACAGAAGTGTTCCAGTGGCCCATTGGAAGCCAGGCTGCATCCAGGCCTGCCCTTCACTTCCTGAGGGACCTAGGTATACCATCCATGAACAGAGCCCGTGGCCGGCCCCCGCACCCTGCCTAGGAAACTGCCTTTCTGCCTGCACAGAACACGCACACAAGTGACTACCAGTTTAAAGGTCTAGACTGCAGATCCAGGACACTGTTTATGGTTTTTGAAGGGTGGAGTAATCGAGAGAGAAAGAAAGAGATGAAGAGTGTAAACTTTTAAGAATTTTTTAAAAAGAAAGCACTTACGCTTCTGTCCTAGGACACTCCTGTTAAACACCAGCACTTTTTTTTTAATATTCAAGACATAAAATATTTCACCCCATAGAAATATGGAGAAAAATATAATCCCAGGTAACCATCATTCAAAGGTAACAATTATGACTACTTTTGTCATTTCTTTCAGATATATTTCTTAGAAATATAATATTGCTACTAGGGCTGACCCTGCTCTTCCCACAGCACCCCTCAGGGGCCCTTAGTGTGCTGAGAAGGGGAGAGGGGCCTTTCACATCTGACTGCAGCCCCTCCCCGCGCCTGGAAAGAGCACACTACTGTTGTTTGTAAAACTTCATCAGCAGCACCCTCATCTCTGCATCCTTTTATTTAATTATTACGTTCCCCACCCAACTTTACACTCTCAGGACTTACTCCTGTTGATACAAGTGGAGCTACTTCCCTCACTTGCAGCCCCAGGGAACGTTCTGTTCCATGAGACGTGCCCCATTCTTTACCCAGGCCTCTCCTGATTGCCATTCAGGAGGTGTCCAGTCTTGCACTTTGCAAACAATGCCGCACGCGCTGGGCCTGGCATTTTCTCTGTGGTGGACAATGAGCCCAGGGGTTGCAGGGTGACCGGATGTGGGCATCTCTGCTCTTTCATTTGTCACCACATCTCCCTAACTTCTTTACGGCCATTTAAACTAGCTCAGCAGTGCAAGAGAGCTGCCCCGCTCTGCACATCCTGGGCCTGGCTGATGCCATCCAGGGGGTGTGCAGTGGCATCTTGCATACTGTCTGCAGATTCTCCCATCACTGGTGAGGGCGTGCAGTTTTGGTACATGGCGTTCTAGTTCGCTCAGTGCAAAGGGTGCCTTTCCCTGACCTGTTTTCCAAGGGGCGTCTTGTCTGCACGCACTGACTGTCAGAGTTCTTCCTGATGAGCACAGCAGTCTCTGTCACTTGTAAGTGCTGCATATTATCTTCTCTCAGGGTCAGTGTCTGAAATTTACTTTCTGTTCAACTTAAGTTTTTACTTTTAATACAATCAAATTTGTCAAATTTTTCTTTCTGCCTTCCACTAGTTTTTAAAAAGGAAAAAAATAAAACACCCTCTCTTTCCTTACGTACACAATCCCTTGTGTGTCAGAAAGTGCCAGAGTGTTCGGAAGGGCAGGGCGGCCAGCGCCTGCGACCGCAGCGCTGCAGAACTGGCCATCTGGGGGACACAAACCAAATCGATGTCAGCCGAAGGACGTGAAACCATGGCCCCAGAGAAACGCTCTAGAGAGCCTCACTTGTGATATAAAAGTAATTTTCAAAAGATGGAGGAAATCTCTCTCCAGTGTTTTCGGGTGGGCCAGGAGTCCTAGCTGTTCCCGCCGGGTCAGAGCGGCCTCCTGCGGTCTCTGCGCACTCCAGGGCGCTCACGCCCGAAAATGCCCTGGACACCTCGGAGGTGCGCTCTGGTGTTTAAAACAGCGAGCGCAGAGCGGTGGAGCAGCTGCCAGCGGGGCGAGAGAGATGGGGGTGAGCTAAGTTCTTCCAAAGACTGTCTTGCAGAAACATTAAAAAAAAAAAAAAAAGGAAGGAAGAAAGAAAGAAAGAAACTGACAACTCTTCATCTGTTTCCACTCGTCCGCGATAGCTGCAACGGCACGGCGCAGACCCCTCTGGGAAGCACGCGCGCGCCTGCGTCTGCGGCGCTGTTTGAGAGTCGCTCTGTTGGAGTGTGAGAGTGTGAAGGTGAAAAGGCTGAGCACCACCAACTTTTCTCCTCCCAAACAGCCACACGCGAAGAACATGGCACTCGGGTCTTCGCTGCTGTGGAAACGGGTCTCCTGCCATTCCGATCCCTTAGAAGAACTCTGGTCTGTCCAGTTCCGGGCCGGTCCCCCTGTCTTCTCCTGACGCTCCCCTGCTCCTCACCGCACTCCCTCCGAGTTCAAAGCCTGCGAAGTCCGCCCGCGGGGCAAACGCGAACGGGAAGCGCGGGGCCTGCGCGGAGAGGGGAAGTCGGCCAGGGGGCACGGAGAGGAGGGACGGGAGGAACAGGGCAGAGAGGAGAGAGGCCGAGAAAAGGCGAGGCGAGGGTTCTCCGGGCGTCGCGGGGAAAGAACCTTCAGGAAGCACGTCGGACGCGGGTCCTTGGTGAGGAGGACGGGAATCGTGCTGCCCACTAAAAAAAAAAAAACGGGAGGGACAAGTCAGCGAGGACGAGACCTCGCTGTAATTACGAGCTACAGAGTCGGTCAAGTGGGGAAGGGCCCAGAAAGTGAGAACCTCGGTTTTGGAACGTAAAGAAGCAACGCGCCCGCTGTCCGGGGACCTCCCCAGCCTCTCCGGGTCCCTCCGAGCGGCCCACGGCGACCCCGGAACGGCCCAGGCCTTCTGGCCGTGTGGAAACTCCGCGCTGCATTCCTGCCCAGCGTTTCAGAGCCGGGGCGACTGGGACCCCGCAGCCTGTGCAGTGTCCCCTCCGCGCGTGTTTTCCAGGCGCCTGTCGCAGCGTCTGAAGCGAGCTGGGGGCTCTGGGAACAGCGCTGCCTTAGAAACCTTGCAAAACCTGCTCCTCGGTTGGCGAGAGGGTGGGCCGACGCCACGCTGGAAAGATACTTTTCATTTTGACTTAAATTTTGTACAATTTATAACGACGTGTTTCCGTTTTCCAGAGAGAGAGGAGAAAAGGAAAAAAAAAAAAAAACCAGAAAGAAAAGTTGCGCTACCACACTTCTCCCTCTCCTAGCTTTTCTTTCTTGCCGCCACGCCCTCCAGATACACAGGAGGTCCTGGGACAGGAGGGACCTTCTTTAGGAACGCAATGGGAGTGTGCTTTTTATGTATTACGTATTAAGTGAAACTTCTTACGTATTAAATGCTCCCCAGGAAGAACCCATGTAAAATCTATATATTAATCCCAATTGACCACCAACAACAAAAAAATCACGCATCCCAAAATATTCACCAAGGTCTTACAAAGTCCAGCGAAGCTCAGGGTAATAAGACAAGGAGAAAAAGGTCGTGTGTGGAGTAGGTTTTATTGCAATGCGTGATAAAATTGTTCTTTCCCGAATTAAACCTACATAGGAAGAGGTAGGTCGCGCCCAGGCAGGAGCGCCCGCCACCCGTCGGCGGCTGGGGACGTCGCTGGGGCCACTGTGGCAGGGACGCGGCCGCAGCGGCGGGCCACAGCGCCCCCTCGCCGCCCGCGAGCACGACTTCGGGCCCGCGCCTACCCGGCCTCGCGGCGGCTGGAGGAGCCAGGTCCTGCCGCGTCTGCAGAGCGCCTGGGCCCTCGGTCGCCGCCTTCCGAGAGAACCCTGGAGTCCGGGCCCCATTTCTGGCGTTTCTCACGGCTTAGCCTGGCGGGGAACCCGGCTCCGGGAAACGTACACGTTCACACCACCTTGTTCTAGGTGCACCGGCCACTGTGGGGACAAAAAAAAACAAAACAAAACAAAAAACAAAAATGTGACCGTGTTAAACTCTTTTTTTAAAAAATGCACACACAGGGGAGGGGAGGGCCCACTGTCAATCTGGAAGTGCACATGGCCCACGCAATTGCACTGCCGAAGCAGCTCCTCGGTTTGTCTCGTGTGCCAGCCTGTTCTCTATTATTCCCGCTCGCACGGTAACTGGAAAGAAGCAGAAGCCAAAAGCCTGACCCACCCCGGAGCTCCGCAAGCCCGCATGCCCCTCTGCGCCCATAAGCCGCGCGCCCAGGTCCCCGCTCCCCGGGAGCGGTTCTCCCCGCAGCGGCCGAACCCGCGGCGCGAGGGAGCTCAGTCCACCCCGCCAGGCAGCCGCGCAGGGAGCCCCTGCGGTTGGCCTCGACCCTTGCCTCGTGTCTTTTCGATTGATTTTTCAAAAAGAAGGCCAAGCCAACTTTAATCTGAGAAAAGGAAAAGTGATTTTACAAAATCAGGGAGCTTTAAATCGAAACGGAGTTATATATTCCAGTAACAATGCAGACCGTGAGTTTTAATGTCTCTGCGTAGGCATTTTAATTTGCTACAGTCACTACCAATAAAACCGGCATGTAGTGCGATTCGACTGTTTAATAGTGCAAGGTAGACGGTTTTTATTAGTAGCAGGCAGCAGTATGGAAAATTTAGATTTCAGTGGAGGAGTGTAATTGCTGGGGGGGAAATACACTCAGGAAGAGGCTGTCTTTCGAATCAGCAGCACCGAGCGGAGAGGCAGCAGGCGGTGTTGCTAGATACGCACCCAGGGCAACGGGGAGACCCTCCAAAGCCACGTGCACTTGTCTGGTTAGATACTTAATGGATGTCAAAATCGAGTGTATTCCGAGCGAACTCTCTTGCTCCAAACTGGGGATGTTTTTGTAGTAATTCGCTGTTTTCTTTTCTGCCCCTGGCAGAGATCAGTGGGGGGAGAGGGAGGGCGAGGGGCTGAGCCCCAGATGCTAATGAAACCACAGCAGGAACTGGTCTTTAGAAATGGAAATTCTCGAGGCCATTCCTTCTTGGAGATAAAAAATTAGACCTGATTTTTTTTTTCACGTAAACTGTTTAAATGGAAGAGAACCCAAAAAGCTGCAATTTAATCTGTTGCTGTCTACGCTTGTCATCCAAGTGTGCGCGAATCATTTACAGCTTCTTTCCGGCCAAATTCCCTCCAGAAAGACCGAAACTGTCATAGATCCTGTCACTGGCATGCTCCACAGGGCGGCTGGGGCCTCTCTCCTGCTCCCTTTCTCTTTCCTTTTTCTCTATACAATAATTGATTTAAAATATCGGCCCTGCACTGAATTCGGACGTCCCACGTGGGGTGGAAGCATTGTTGGACTGCCTCTGCTGGGTCCTCGCAGAGGCCCAAAGTGCGTGGGAAGTGGTGTGTGCAGAGGGGGGTGCTGGTGGGGAGTGCTGTGCTGGGGGGAGTGGAAATTGATGGATAGAGGGGGCAGGGCTGTGCTCTGCAGGAATAGTGGTTCGGGGGAGGAATGGGGGCCCGGAGTGGGAGGGCTGGTGAAGGACAGGGGTGGGCGGCTAGCAGGAGAAGGTGGCTAGCGTAACTGCCTGGACAGCACCTACCAGGAGTGACACGCCTGGAGGCCGAGGAGCACAATTTGCAACTCGTTCCCTTGGACCGGGCACGACCCAACTCAGCCTGTGTTTTTGGATGTTCCTCGTGAGCTCCGGCTGATGGCGGGAGCCTTGAGATCCTGCGTTGCAGCCTCGCCAGCGATCCGACGGTCACTGGATAAAGGAGGCCGTTGAGAGAGTTGCAGAGCCCACAGGGCTGGGGAAGGGGGCTGGATGAGGAGGTGGAAGAGGTGCGGGGGAAGGAGAGTTGTAGGCCCGTGTTCCCACCTAAGGTGTTCTCCCCTTACAGGTTACCCACCCGAGACAGCCTTCGAGGAAGAGGCACCTGTTGGGTGGGCGCCCCCACTCAAGCCGGCACACACGGGACTCCCCGTGGATGGAGAGTTCCCCTTCGGTGTTTCCCGGCCTCCTCTTCCGTGGGACCCCCGTGTGGGAGGGGTGGGGGAGGAAGGAGGATTGGGAGGTTTTCGGAGTTCCATAGCTAAACATCTCTCCCTAGGCCCCGCGAGATACCCCTCGAGACGCGTTTTACCTGAGCTACCTGGCTGCCGACTGCTCCCGAGCCACCAGTCCTTAGCTTCACGTCGGGCCAGAGGCGGTCTGTCTGTCCAGTGACAGTCATTCCCCTGAGTGTCTTACAGCACAAAACCAAAAAAACCCTCAAGTTCTGTTGGGGGTGAAGCACTGACAACGCATTTTAAAACATTCGCAACATGGGAAAGTGCTAACACCCATGGACCCGGGTCTTCGGGGCAGAAGGCTCACCTCAGGGCTCTCCTGGCAGTTCGCAGCGAAGGCGCCCCGGATCCGGGTCCCACGGGGACACGCTGAGTGGCGCGGGGCAGGCGACCAGACGCGAGGCCACGCGGGGCGCCTCCCACAGTGAAGCAGAGCAGACCCAGGAAGGTGGAAGTAAGAGCCGCGCACGCCACCCCCAGGATGACTCAGGCTGCCTGTGCCTTCATACCGCCCCCCCATCATCCCGTAGGTTGTCGGCAGGGACCCTGGGGTCCGGCGCGCAGTCACCTGGGCGGGCCTGTTCCGAGCGAAGAAGGGGGCTCGGGCTGTTCATCCACCAAGCCTACCAGCCCCGCCAGACTGCAGGAGGCCTCTTTCTAGCCCTCGCGCACGGAGCTCCGGGGCGGGCCAGGGGCTGCCTTGGGACGGGGTGGCGGGGGCGGGTGGGGGAGGTGAGAAGGTGGCTAGGGCGGGAGTGGGGGGCCCAGCTGGGAGTACAAGCGAGTGGGAGGGGGTGCTCGCCCGGGCGCGCGGCTTGGCCCCTCCAGGTTGTGGGGCCGAGGACCGCGGGGTTAGGGCTGCGCAAGAGGCGGCTGCGCCACAAAAGCCTGCGAGTCCCTCCCTCCTCTTTCCTCTGCTCCTCCGGTCCCCCCGCCCCTCAGCTCTGCCTTCCCCTCTCCTCCCCTCCCGGCTCCGGGCTCCTCCCCCAGCGGCGGCTGGGCCGCTGGATCGGGCGGAGCAGGCGGAGCCAGGGAGGGGGCGGGCACCCGAATATGCAGATGAGCGCGTGACTGACAGCTCCGCGTTCCAATGTCCCTCGGAAACTCGAGCGCTCCTTCCTCAACTCCTCACTCCCGACTCCAGACTCCCCCAAACCCCGACCGCCGGCCTGGCGCGCGGCTGCGCCCACTGGCTCCACGCTGCCGCCGCCACTGCAGCCACTGCCGCCGTCCCACCGCTCCCCCGGCCCGCGGGCCGCCCGGGCTAGTGCACGGGTCGGCCTGCCTCGGCCCGCTGCCTCCGCGCCCGTCACCGGCCCGCGCCCCGGCCGGGCGTGGATGGAGGGCGCCGCGAGCCGTGCCCGCTGCTCGGCGTGACGCGGGCCCCGCGCCCACCATGTCCTACCCGCAGGGCTACCTGTACCAGGCGCCCGGCTCGCTGGCGCTGTACTCGTGCCCGGCGTACGGCGCTTCGGCACTGGCCGCGCCGCGCAGCGAGGAGCTGGCGCGCTCGGCGTCGGGCTCCGCATTCAGCCCTTACCCGGGCTCGGCGGCCTTCACGGCGCAGGCAGCCACTGGCTTCGGCAGCCCGCTGCAGTACTCGGCCGACGCTGCCGCCGCCGCCGCCGGCTTCCCGTCCTACATGGTAACCGCGCGGGCGGGAAGGGGCGCGGGACGCCTGGGCGTGGGCACCCTGATCGGGCTGCCGGCGGAGAGGGCCCGGGGATCCGCGAGCGGGAAACGTGCTGTGGGCGGTGGCTCCCGAGTCGCCGACTCAGGCCGCCGCGCCGCCGGCGGGACCGGAGGCCGGGATGAGAGGCAGCGCGGCCCGCGGGCGACGTTCTTGAGCCCGGGCCGGGACCCGCGCCGCTTCCCTTAGGCTCCCGGGGTAATTTTTCCAAAGAGCCTGAAAAGTACAACTACGCGGGTATCGGGTTCTGTTGCGGGTTGTCCTTAGATCAGGTACCAAGGCTTGGCGAGGGGTCCTGAGCGGGCTCGGGGCGCGCTTCCGTCCGCTCTCGGCGTGAGGGTCGGCGCCACTGGGACCCCCGGGGAGTGTGTCGGGCGCTCAGCAGTTAGTTGCGGTGATTGTGAGTGGTCGCTGGTTTGGGGGAGGGAGCGAAGCATAAGCCAGGGCTCTGGGGCCTGGCCCAGCCCGCCGTGGTCTGGTTCTTAATCAGTACCGCGGGCTGTGCTTTTGAGAAACGTGTCGGGGGACATGTGGCCCGTCAAGTGCCCTCGGTCCCCTGGGCACCGAAAGCAGCGCCTGCTCCCCGGCCCCGGGTCGGCCCACGCGCCTCGGATCCGCTGCTGGGTCCGGCGGCTGCGTCGGCGGAGCGTCTTTCGGGCGACTGAGGCCGTTTAGGGGTTGTCGACACTGCCTGCCCTCGGTGGAATTTCAGGGCAGCGACTGAGTAGCTGGGGCCTTGGTGAATGCTGCAAATGCCTCGAATTTAAACGTTAAAGGCTGAATTAAAATGCTAATTACCGCGTATTTGAAGAATTCGAAACGGTGACTGGCTTCTGAGTTGCAAATTGGATTTGCGGAGCTTTGGAGCAGTGAATAGCGGAGCGGGGGCTCGGGGTGGTTTTTTAACCATGTAAGGGCGGGGTAGGGGGAGTGTGTGGGGGAGGGGGAGACCGCAGCGCCTGAGAATCCGGAGAAATTTAGATATCAAGAAACTATCTTCGGGCCTCTGTGTGCCTGCATGTCTGAGTGCTTCTGTACTCGCGGCCTAGGGATTTTGCAGGAGAAGATATAACATTTTAAAAAAGTGAAATAGTTCAAAAATTTGCGAATAAAGCCGTAGCTGTGTGTGTGTGTGTGTGTGTGTGTGTGTGTGTGTGTGTGAGTGTGTGATCAACAGCTGGCCTTAATAACCCGCTGAGTTGTTGTTTTTTTCCCCCTCCTCTGATGCTGCGGGAAGCGCGGCTCCACCGCGGGAGACTCGCCGTGGGAAAGGCGGCCGCGGACTGACCAAGGTATCGCCTTCGGGCGGTGGCTTGCCAGGTACCCGCGCGCCCCAGTCACCAGGCTCTTGTCGGTTCTAGGGCACTCCGTACGACGCGCACACTACTGGGATGACCGGTGCCATCAGCTACCATCCCTACGGCAGCGCGGCCTACCCCTACCAGCTCAACGACCCGGCGTACCGCAAGAACGCCACGCGGGATGCCACGGCAACGCTCAAGGCCTGGCTCAACGAGCACCGCAAGAATCCCTACCCCACCAAGGGGGAGAAGATCATGCTGGCCATCATCACGAAGATGACCCTCACGCAGGTCTCCACCTGGTTCGCCAACGCACGCCGGCGCCTCAAGAAGGAGAACAAGATGACATGGGCCCCGAGGAACAAAAGCGAGGACGAGGACGAGGAGGAGGGCGACGCGACAAGAAGCAAGGAAAGTCCGGATAAGGCTCAGGAGGGCACCGAGACCTCCGCGGAGGACGAAGGTGAGCGGTGAGCGAGGCCTGGGCGGGCTCTGGGTCTCAGGGAATTTTCTTCCTAGGCGGGGTGCAGACCTGAGGGAGGGAAGGACGCTCCCGGCCCACAGCCCGGGGTCCAGCCTGGACAGCCTCCGCCTTCCCGGCAGGCGTGGGCCTAGAGACTCCTCGGGGCGCTTCCCGGGAAGGCCGTGCTCCCCCTAGGCTGTGGCAGGTTCTGGGGGGAGGTGAGGAGTGTAATGGGGAGGGCCTGGGGTACCGGGACGAGGGGCAGAGGGGCCCCGGTGCCTGCGCTGTTCCACGTGCCACAGACGCTGCCCGGTCCCTGCAGGGATCAGCCTGCATGTGGACTCGCTCACCGACCACTCGTGCTCGGCCGAGTCCGACGGGGAGAAGCTGCCCTGCCGTGCCGGGGACCCCTTGTGCGAGTCGGGCTCGGAGTGCAAGGATAAGTACGACGACTTGGAGGATGACGAAGACGAGGAGGAGGAGGGCGAGCGGGACCTGGCGCCATCCAAGGCCGTGACCTCGTCGCCGCTCACTGGCGTGGAGGCGCCGTTGCTGAGCCCCCAGCCCGAAGCTGCGCCCCGCGGCGGCGGCGGCGGCAAGACGCCCCTGGGCAGCCGGACGTCCCCGGGCGCGCCTCAGCCCGCCAGCAAGCCCAAGCTGTGGTCTCTGGCCGAGATCGCCACGTCGGACCTCAAGCAACCCAGCCTGGGCCCGGGCTGCCTGCCGCCGGGGCTGCCGGCAGCCGCAGCACCCTCCTCCAATGGGGCCCCGCCGGGCGGCTCGCCCTATCCCGCGTCCCCGCTCCTCGGCCGCCACCTCTACTACACGTCTCCCTTCTACGGCAACTACACAAACTACGGGAACTTGAACGCGGCGCTGCAGGGCCAGGGGCTCCTGCGGTACAACGCGGCGGCGGCGGGCCCGGGAGACGCGCTGCACTCGGCGCCCAAGGCGGGCAGCGACGCGGGCAAGGCAGGCGCGCATCCGCTCGAGTCCCACTACAGGCCCCCGGGCAGCGGCTACGAGCCCAAGAAAGGTAGGCTGCTGCGGCCGCGGGGCCTCCGGGAGGGACGGCCAGCGGGGCGGTTAGTCGGCGCTGCCGAGAAACCCGGGGCTGGGGCCTGGAGACCTGACCCGTGGATGGATGTGCGGGAGAAACGTCTGTGGTTTAAAGGAGAAACGAAAAAGGAGTGAGTGCACCACACTTCGACTAAAAATTAGGAGAAGTGATGGGAACGATGACTCCAGAAAGAGGTGGGATGGGCGAGGAGACCCGCCTCATTATTATGCACCCTTTATTTATTTATTTATTTATTTATTTATTTATTTATTTATTTATTTATTAAGATCGCCATCCTCATCAGGGCAGTTTTAGTTTGGCAAAGAGAAACTGCCACAAAATGCAAATTACAGTTGGTCTCCACACTGACTGAGCTTCGGCTTCCTGTGTTTTGTTGTTAATAGAGTCCCTCCTTCTGCCTTTGACTGGAAGGAAACAAAACGTTCCAGTTATTCCCAGAGGCTTTAGTTCTTCAAAATAGCAAACCAAGGCCTTTTCCTTTCTCTCCTTTTCTCTGTAATGCCTCTGTTGCTCATAATTTGGGCTTGAGCTGGGAAGACCTGTAAAAGGAGCTCAAGGGGGTAAGACAATGAGAACTAAGAAATGTGACCAAAATCTGTTTCAGGACAGCGGGGTGGACAGTCGGGTTCCTCCAGCTGTTGGCCCAAAGCAGGGAGCGTTTTGGGGTGTGCATTCCTGGGTGTGCGGGCTGGTGGCTGTGCTGCTGTCTGGGAGATGGATCGCTGTGGGGTTGGTTCTGACTAACTGCCCCCTCCCCTGACAGATGCCAGTGAGGGCTGCACCGTGGTTGGTGGGGGCGTCCAGCCCTACCTATAGAAGGGCCGAACACAGCAATGCAAGTAAGTGGGCACCTTGGTGTTTCCGCCCACCCTGGGGGAGCCTTCCTGCATCAATTGCTCTGTAAACTTGCTTAATGTCTTTTCCTGCTTCTTGTCCTGGGATCTGAGGACAGCATTGCAATCTTCTTGGTCTTCTTTCCTTTAAGTGAGAGAAGATTTTATCTCTTTTATAGAGTTGTTTTCTGTTTTTTGGTTTGTTTGTTTTTTTGTTTTTGTTTTTGTTTGTTTTTTTTTGCTCAAGTTCTGCTTGGAAGAATTACTTCTTTAACTGGAATGGAATGAATATATCTCTACTGTTTTCTCAACCTGGGAGTTTGGAATTTATGTGCAATATGGAGTGTCTTTACTCTGCTAGACGCAGAATAGACACTTGCTTTGATGAGTTAGTGCCCCTGAAACTTGGTATCAGAAGCCTTTCTAGACGGTGTTTGCAGAGTGAGACTGATAGACAAGAAGCGCTCATCTTCTAGCAGGCCCATCCCCTGTGACCAGATGGACTAGATAGGACCCTGTAGATCATCTGGCTCACAGTCAAAATAGCTATTTTACAAATAGACAAAATCACTTCTTACACATCTTGAAGATGGAAAGAGGCTGAACCCTTTCCGATGAATCCTTTTTATAATGTGATGATGTTGGTGTGGAACTGAAGGATTTGGGATGATTTGGTCTTTTCCTTGGTCCACAGGTAGGTGTCACAATTGCTTTGGAAAAAAAAAGTCAGCAGGCCATTCTCTCTTCCCAAGTTAATAAATACACAGATATAAAAAGCTGCTCTCTCACCGGGACCGCATCTCGTGCCACTGTAAAAGAAGGAGCCACAGAGCACTGTCAGCCCAGACTAACGGAACAGACTTTTGTTGGATGTACGTGAATTTGTTGGCATAGTATAGCTTCCCCAATGTATGTGTGACTTTTGAAAACAATCTTTTTTCTCAGGATATCTTGAATTGATCACTTCATTGCCACGGTATATATGCTATAGGTGTGATAGGATTTACTGTAAAATTTATTTGTAAAAGATGTACACAGTAGAAATAAAACGTGATTGAAGAACTTGAGTACTTAAAAAGTGGAAACAAATTTGATATTTATTTTTATAATGATATAAAGCTTCTAGTAATTTATGCAAGTTGTATTGCAATGGAATCTAAACTTTTGTAAATAAATTCTGCCTGGTTTTTATTTGAACATTGCTGGTTATACAATCTTTGTTGGTTGTTTAACAATAATTCTTTACTAATTTATATCTTAAATTGTAAATAAAAACAGACTAGACTACAGCAACATGGTGTTTGGGGCTCCTTTTTCTTAAAAGAGTGGTTTGGGTAGAGAGCCCGAGTGATGGCAGTCCCTCCCCCAGGTGATCTGACTTCAAACAGGATTTTCAATGATCATGTGTAAAGTACTCTTCCCCTCCTGCTCACTAAAAAAAAAAAAAAAAAAAAAAGGAAGATGGAGGAGAAATAAGCAATAGGGAGATATTATGATTTTAGATTACATACACATGTATTACAAGAAAATTAAAATTTTGTTTCCCAAATATGCAAAAACTCGTTAGTGTAATTTTTTTAAAACTTGACAAAATAAAATGACCTGACACCCCTATGCTTTAGGATCAATTTAACATTTATTTCTGATCCTAACTTACTGAACCTTCTCAGCAAAGTAAACTGGAAAATTATGGTAACCTGGATGATAGAGAGTTACACCCTCACCATAAATTACTGATGGAAATAATTGTTTATGTTAAAGCCTGAATTATCCAAATTGGCATAGATTATTCAGATTTATTGAATGACTTCTTAACTCTCCTTTTCATATAACTCACATTAAACACAAGGCAAAAACTGGGAGGAGAGATTTATTTTCCTCTCAGTGGCTCTCACCCTTACCCTGGGGGAAAAGAAAAGCTTAAACACCCTTAGACTACTGCCTGGTTATTGTGTTACTCACTATCTAATTATAGGACAAGTCTAGAATTTGTAGTCAAGTAACATATTTCCTTTGATTAGTATCATAAAAGCAGGAAACCTGTCACTTTAATTCTCAGCAAAATTATATGGATATCCATATAATATAATTTCAGAAAAGAAATGAACAATCATTTATTTCCTCTGCAAAGATAAATTGAGTGAATATAACTTACGGTTATAAAACAAGAATAATAGCTCCTCAGATTGCCCTTTAATCAATCATACACTTATTTTTCAAGAGGTTCATCTATTTTATTCCGTGATTAATAATGCTGCAGCATGAGCGCATTATTGCATCCCAGCGGGGGACGTCCCGGTTGCTTTTAGCTGCTTTGGAATGGTCAGTTGGGGTTCATTATGGGCTGATATTGAACAATTTATAAAATCTTGTCTAAACATCTGCCAGCTTAGATAGGCCCATGTGTCTGAGGATGGGAAATTGCTGGACCAGTTGATATTGACAAACGGATCTCTCTCCAGTGGCTTTTTGTGCCGTAGAAATTAGTGGCCTCTTGCTGGGGTCTTGTTAGAAAGGGTATTTGGAAGTAATCTTAGATACTTGAGGCAAAGGCATGGGGCTGTGAACTGGACACAGAGTGGGGTGGTAGGGAGCAGAGGTTGTTATGAAAAGGAGCAGATTCAGTTTTTAGTTTCCCATGACTTCTTAGGTATTTTGTTGGTTTCGGATATATAACCATTTGGAGGTCAGACTTAAGGTGAATCTTTGGGGTAGAGAACTATTTTTCTCTCCTTCCTGGCTTCCTTAGTAACAGACACGGAGAGGTTTGGAGCTGAGCTCAGTCTCGTGGGAGCCTGGACGCTGGCTAAGGGTCGGGAGGAAAACAAATGTGTCTGGAAGTGAAAGGGAGCTGGGAGCTTCAGCGCTTCTTTTTGTTTTACACATGAAGCCTCATAGAATTTCTGTGAAGATAATGATTTTTTCACCTGCAGATAGCATTTTAGATTACAATGTGAAGCTGATCATTTGCTTTTATTAACATAAGTCATATTTCCTAAATCAGCAGGGGATACCATGCACATGGCAGCAATATCAGTTATATGTAATATTTTGAGTATTTTGAAGACTTCGGTGAAAAGGATGAAAGTTAACTATATTTAACAAATTAAACACTGAAAGACCAGACACCCCAATTAAGATACTGCACTGAAGACACTCCATCCCTTAAAGTCTAAAGTGTGCGAGTAGAAAATCCAAGCAAAAATTGATCTCCGTGCATATGTTCAGAAATTGAAGCCTGGATAAAAGCTGCCTCCCTTTGGAACAGAAGATTGTGTTACCTGGACATGTGATACATCCCCCCACACAGGCACACCCCCCAGACAGACAGGGTCTCAGGGACAACGTGCACCTTTCAGTTGGTGAAAACTCAAAGCAGCTCAGGAGCTTAGCCCAGGCTAACGAATCTTCTTTGATGTTTATATGCCCAACAAATTATCAAAGATTTCCATAACTTACGCACCCTACCTCCTGACCTGGACTTATTTCTGGAGAACTTGATTTTTAAATGTGCGCTAAGAACATAAAACCTGCAGGTGTTTAGAGGGATCTTTGTAAAGAAATGAAGAATGATTTATGAGCTCTTCATCATGCAGATCGTTAGTTAAGATGAAGGGGGGGAGGTATCTTTCATTGGGAAAGGAATTAATGGAGTCTGATTTTATTTTTGCTTTAAAATCTAGTTAATTAAAAGTAAAGTCGCCGGCCACCATAGCCATGTGCAGTCGTTCCTGGAGGGGGCACATGAGGCACCCCAGAGCCGCACGAGCGGCTGGGTGCCTGCCTGGGCGCGCTCTTAGCTCCGCGGCCCGTCAGCCCTCCCGGCCCGGGGTTCATTAGAGCTGATTTATCGGAATTCGCGCTTTAATCTCAGGTGGGCCCGGAGGCCCGCGGCTGCCGAGAGCACCGGGAGCGCTTGCCCGGCGGCTGGGCCTCCAGTGCCCGTCAAATGTCAACATTTGTTCACAATAAAAGAGTTATTGTTTCTGCAAAGCTGCCCAGCCACTGCCTTTGAAACTTGAAAAGAACTTCATCCACCTTTGTCTGCTGAGAGGCAGGAGGGGCGGAGCGGAGGGCGAAGACGTGGGCTGCGGCTGCGCTGCCTTCGGTCCTGGGGGCGCCTGCCTGCACCCCCTCGCGGGCCGCGGGAGCTCGTTCCGGAGGTGAGAGGGGCCGGGTCTGCACCCGGCTGCTCTCTGCACTCGTTTATCTTGCATCTGCAGACTCTGCGCCGTGCAAACCAGTGCAGAAAAACACTGGCAAGCAGTAGCCGCGCGCAAAGCCCGCGTGCGTTTTAGGGTCATTTAAAATTGCCTTACATTATTTATTAACGAGGCTAAGAGTAAAGTGGACCTTTTGTTTTTTAACGTTACATTTAAATGTACTCTAAACGTCCATTGCTAGAACTGAAGTAAACAGAAAAAAGTTTGAAAAAAATCATTCAAAACCAATTTCTATTTTAGAGTCAACCCTTTTCAAATTGAAACACATTGAATTTTTAGGAAGCTTCTTCCAAGTAACAATATACATTGATTATCCACCATATAGGTTTTCTTTAGTTATCCAGGCCATTGAACTCCCAAGGAAAACATTTAACTCCAAATTAAGGATATAAGATCTTTTAAATATGCTTTTAACTACTTTTACAAAACCCCCAGCATTTTAAACATTTTAAAAATCTGTCAACCCAAGAGGCAACCTTGGGAACAATACGCGCCTGTGATAGGTGGATATGATGATTAACATCATTTGGATTTCTACAAATCGCAAAGGGGACGTGGCCCTTTGATGTATTTTCAAACCTTTATGTAAGTGACAAATCCCTACTGATATTTTAAAGGCTTATTATAAGGAGAAGTAATCTATGACAATATAATTTTCCAGTTGCTGAAAATTACTTTCTACTGGCCATAATGAAAGCGCAGGCCTGCCCTCCCCTTTGGTTTGGCTGGAACTCTGGGTAACTGGTATCGATGATGCACACTTGTACTTCGGCCATTGGTGGGAGAGGGAGAAGAAGCTTCTGACCCCCATTGTACCCTGGGTGCAAAAGCCCATTTGCTTGCGTCGCCTGTGTCTCCTGTGAAACACTTCCACCCCCACCCCCACTTACAGAGAATAGGTTTGGGTTCCCTCTCCAGAGGACAGAGCGGCCTCCCACTTTCTAAGAAAGAAACTGAAGGTGTTATGAAGGAAGACATACTGGTAGTATAATAAAAATGGAGTGAGTTACGAAATCTGTCATCTGTTCCTTGCCAACCCAGGTATAAGGAAAGAGGAAGAATGTTTTTGTTTGTTTAAGTCTGGCCCCAAGATATTAAGGATACATTTTTTTAAAGGTGTCCTAAAGTACTTTGTTCTAAAGCGAACCGAAGGCGAATTAAACCCAATGCTCTCAAAAAAGCAACTGTGAGGTTGGGGCTGCCACCCACTGGGGACCGAGTCCAGCTCCACAGGAAACGCCCACAGGGGAGACACAAGACAATGACACCAGCTCCTGCGTCTTTGCGGGGAGATAAATTGTCAATTTATCGCGGGTAAGTCCTGATCAATTATTAATCCTCAGTGTCAACAACAGGGTTATAATTACCTTTGGTTATTTTAATATTTATTTTTCATTTCTCTGATCCGGTAATTAGTTAATGCTCTTGAGTAATGAACTCAGAGACCAGGCCCTCTCAGCCCTCCTTTTCGGTGACCTTTAGGAAAAAACACTTACATTCCCCTCCTGTCTCAGACACCCTCTGCCCGCCTGCCTCCTCTCTACCACCCTTTCCCCGCTGCCACAAATAATGATTCCAGAGGAAAGGGGGGAAATGACAAACAAATAGGGCGCAGCTGGAATTCATAAGGCTGATCAAAGTTAGAGGGACTGGGGCTGCTTGCCACAGCTCAGGTCTGAGGTCCAGAAAGGTGTCGGCGGTTCTTGCCTTCCCCTCCAAGATCAAGAGAAAGGGCAAAGCGGACATTTAACCCCTGACTTGTTCTAACAGGGGGGAGGTGGGCCGGGGAGAACCCTGTTTTCAGGTCGTGCTAGCACTCGCAGGACGGTTCGTCTGGCCTGGGGCTGGGCAGGGCGCTACCCCTTCGCCTAGCGCGGGTGCGGATCCCGAGTGTACTCCGCTCCCAGACTCCACCAGCCGCTCTGGGCGGCGCGCAGGCGTTCCTTGGCCCTGAAAGGTTGGGGGGTGAGTTGGGAGGTTAGGTGGGAACGAGGAGCTGGCCCGGGAAGCGGGGCAGCTGCTAGTGCCTGAGAAGAGTGGAGTGGAGAGGCAGTGTCAGCCGCGGAAGCCGCTCGGCCGCGCGGAAGGAGAACGGAGGTTGTCACTGCTGTCGCCCTGCGACTTTCGCACGCCAGCCGCCCGGGGCAAAGGTGCGCGAGCCCGAGGAGCCCGTCGACCGCAGCGGGTCTGCTCCCCGCCAGCCCTCTCCCGGGGAGCCCTGGGGCCCGAAGCTCCTTAATGAACTTAAAGGCCCTTCCAGTCTCGGGTCTGAGCACGCGTATTTTGCTTCGGCACAACTGTGATCATTTCTACAGGAAACTTTCCCCCCAACGCTCTCCAGCGCCAGCCGAGATGGGGCATCCTTCAGCGGACACCCGCAGACTCGTTTCTTTACTGCTTTCCTCCAGCGCAGCGCCGCCGGTTGTGCGCTTCATTGATCAGACCGAGGCTCTAAAAGGCAGCAAACCTGGACTTAGGCGAGTGACCAGAGCTGCAGCAGGTCAAGGGAGAGTGGACCACCTGGCTCTGGTCGACCCAAGGTCAGAGCTGGGAGCGCTTGACCAGGGGAGGTGGGGCGCGGAGGAGAGGGAAGAGCCAGACCCCGGGAATCTCCTGACGAGGCTGCGCCTCCGTCCCCCCACGGACAGGGAGGCCCAGGTCCAGCCTCCTGCTAATGTTCTTCCGCTACTTTCGGGCCTCCTTCCCTCCAAGTGGAGAGAGCGTCTCAGGTGCCCAGGCTCCATCCGCTGACCAGCCTTCAGGACCGAGCGACAACCCAGCAGCTCCTAGATGAGGTCCCATCCCCCCCCCCCGAGGCTGCGCTCAGGTGGCCCCGTCCTGGCCCTATGCGGACTTCCTCACCCCAGCTCCTGGCCCCAGGCAGACTCCTTTCCATGTTCCCCTCTCCCGGGCCACACTCGTGCGCTCCCCTCAGCCAGTCTCCCCAGCTCCCCCGTCTCTGGCCCGGCTCCCCGGCCTCCAGACTCCCGGGGCAGGCTCGGGGTGCCTCACCCCCTCCCTTGAGTGCTAGTGGAGTAAGCCTGCCTGCTCGCCGGCGCAGGGTGGGGTGCGCGGCGCGGGGCCCCCGCGAAGCCGCATTCTCGAACGGAAAGAGTAGCCTCCTAGTTTGGGACACGGAGGGTCACGCAGGTCGGAGGGGCAGCTCTCCTCCGCTGCCTTGAAAGTGTCCAGGAGCGGGACGCTGGGCCTCCCACCTTCCCCTTCAGTCCTTCCTTTCCGGATCCCCTTCTGCACGCACCCCATTTCGTGAAGCTGGTGGCGCAACACTTTGGCGCAGCTGCGGGTCTCACTTGCCCTTCCCGAACGCTCCCCGATGGTCCCGCGGGCAGGCGGTGACCACGGGGACCCTGCGCTCCGGCCACTGACCCCAGGACCCGTGAGGAGCACGGCGTTCCGGCCAGCCTAACGAACTGCACCTGCTGGGACGCCCGTGGACAAAAGTCCCGGGGACGCCCGAGTAGGCCGGTGGTGTCTCCGCACAACTTCCCGCAGGCAGGTGACCTGCGAAATTTCTCTCTTTTAGGAAATGTTGCAGACAAGTCAGGGCTCGACAGTTCAAAGTTAGTCACCTCAACAGCCTTCCCCCACCCCCGCGCTCCTCCTAAAAAACCGGCAGGAAGGCTGCCTGGAGGCGGTGACTGAGCCAACCTGGACGCAGCGCAGTCGGCGGCCCAGATGGGGGCGCCCGCGAGCACTCTAGGTCGCCAGGGCTTCATCCTGCTACGGCCCCGCTGGACAGGCCACAGAATCAGGGAGGGGATTTTCCATCCCAGCCTCTCCCAGACCCCTTATTTTCTGGGGTCCTGGTCCTCATCCAGCCACTGATGGTTTTGACCTAGGGTGTCAGGTCTGGTAGCTCCTGTGCAAAACCGTAGGAGCCTCCTTCTCCCACAGGCCAAAGGACCTATAAGAGGCCACAGTGCAAGCCCTGGGGTAGGACTGGGGGCAGGTGAGGAGTGATGGTGTGCTTTGTAACCTTTGCGCCTGGAGCTCTGTCGTTGCTCAGTGGGAAGTTGTGGCCCTGAGGCAACTCAGCTCTATCCTCCCTCCCAACAATACCTGGGGGCGGCAGACCCCTGGGGTCCATGCAGCCAACATGGAAGAATGAGGGACAGATGGGTGCTCTGGAACCAACTCCCCAAGGCCTGCTGGTCTGGCTGCTCAGCCCAAATGCGGAGGCAGATCAGTTTCCTGGCCTACCAAGTGATGACGTTAGTTTATTTAAACAGGAGGCCCAGGCCAGTTCCAGGTTTATTCTTCCTGGCTTTCAAGCAGTGGAAAAACAATTTGTTTCATAATGATTATGTGATACTCAGCCCCTCAAATAAAAGTGTCCTTGGTGGTAATGGGCCAAGATATAAACAGGGGTTACTGAAGGGCCCAACCCTGTGTATTTACCTCCTCCAGAAGGACTCATCTGGCTGGAGGGAGGGGACTTAAGGCTGAGCCCAAGCCCTGACGAGACATTCAGTTTACCATTTCAGTGGTGCTGGATGTTTTATAAAGAAAGGGGCTGGGTTAAAGACGAATCCACACAGGGTCAACTTTCTACCGATTTTATAATCTGCAAGGGTTTAGGTGCACACTGCAAACCAGGCACAGTGAGTGAGGGCAGATACGGGGGCTGGGGCCGCAGGGCTGCTGCCCGCAGGCCGGCGGCACTCAGTCTGTTACTCTGAGGTTGAAATGCCACTGGTAGGAAACCAGCGATGGTCCTAAATCATCCGGTGCTACGAGGCCCAGAGAAGCACATCGCTCTGGCACTGGCAGCCTGGGGCAGCACACCTCAGGGCAGATGCTGGCTTCTATGGTGGGGTCATCACCTGGAGTGTGTCCCAGTGAGAGAGAGTATATAGGCCGGGTGGTGTCCTTGACCAGGCCCTACCCCTGGCCCTGGGCAGTGATCCTGCAGAAGGGGCATTCTGAAGCTGCGTGCTGCTGGGCAAAGGAGCACAACACAGTGGGGTGCATGACAGCAACCTCCATGACCTTGGAAGTGGAGGTAGCAGCACTCAAGACTGTCCTTGTGTGGTTCTCTGAGTGGCCCAAGTGGCCCTCCCCCAAAGCCCACCTCCTCTCACACAGCCCAGGAGGATCTGCAAGAAGACTCCTTCTTGGGTTAGGTGGCCTGGGCAACATCACCCACTTCCCTGGTAGTTCCACTCACAGGCCTCACTCTGCCCGAGGCCCAGAAATGTCCAGTCAGGGCCAGGCCAAGAGGTCAAGTGAGTCCCACCCTAAGTGTCTGACAGCGAACATTTGTAAATCAGGTTTATAAACTGCTCTGCACTATGCGCTTTATCCTCTTACCTTGGAAAATACACCTTCTAATGACAGGATTACAAAGTATATGCAAAGCATGATTTGCATGGAGGTCATCGACATATGGAAGAGCACAGAATGTAATGATCACTGTGCACGTCTGAGAGTTTTGTTCGGGGCGGGGCGATGTCTGAGTTTGTGATAGGACAAAGATAGCTTAATTCAAAAATTATATATTTATTCCTTCTAGTTTTTCTTATCTTGTCAGCAGAATCACTTCTTATTTTGTAGTAATCAAGATTTTTATATAATTTGTGTTCCACTGAAATAAAAACTTTTATAAAATACTTCTAAAAATACAAATAAAAATACTTCTAAAATATTCTAAGCTATCTATTAAAAGTGAAAGGCAAAGTACACATTCTAATTATCAAAATTTTACATAAAAAACATTAAAAATGAAACTGCAAGGTTGTAATACGTAAACTGTGATCGCCGACAGGGAAAGGTTGGAGGCGCGCCACGGTGGGCGGGGGTTAGTGGAGAAGGCAGGGGTGGCAGGCCCGGGTCTGGCCTTCAGCTCTGTGGAGGCGGTCCACAAGGGCTCAGCAGGGAGCAAGTTTATGGTTATCCCTGCTGAGCCTCCTTGTGCCCTTTCACATATGGGAAGCCAGTTCACTGGGGCTGTGGGGAAGACTGAATGACAAGGTGTAGCAGGAATATTGAGGGCAAGACCCGGAAAGTGGCTTCCATAATACCTGGTGTTGGACATCAATGTGTCATGGACTAGGTGGGCCACAGGTAATTTCAGGTAGTCTGAGGCCAAGGAGAAGAGAAAGACCCCAGGAATGATCTAAAAGGGGGAAGGGTCACGTGGAGAGGGCCTAGAGTTCACTTTTCTCCTTGGAGGTCAACAGCTGTTGGCCTGCCCACAGTACAGCCACACTCAGGAGCACCTTCTGGGATACTCAAGGCTTCTGAGTTTCGAGCCCGCCTCGCCCATGGTGACCACACACCACGACTGTGCAGGAGCAACCGTCACCAGCCGACCAGGGGCGCCCTGTGAAAGGCAGCCTCTGTCAGCCAAATCCTCAGGCTCCTGCTAACTTCACACACAGGAAGCCGGGCCTGTTTACACATTGTGCTGTTCACATCACATAGATGAATCAATTTAGCATCTGTGTAACTTGTATGTTCGATTTATAGAATACATTCTACATTTTGGACTAGTTTTAGGCTTACAAAAATTTACACAGCTAATGCAGAGAGTGTCCATGCCCCCAACCCCCCAGTCCCCCTCTTATTTACATCCTGTGTTAGTGTGGTGCATTGGTTACAGCTGATGCTCCCCCACTGACCCGTTACTATTAACTCAAGTGCCCGTTTACGTTAGGGTTCACTCTTTTGTTGCACATTCTATGGGTTTGACAAATGCACAATGCCATGATGTTTGATTTTATACAGTACAAAAATAGACCTCTTCCTGACCTCGGAGGTGTCTCGTAGACCTCTGCGAGAAATCATTGATCCAACCAATCAATAAGTACAATAAAATATAATAGAATGAACACATGAATGTATAAATAGGTCAAATAACATAATTGCCAAATAAAAAACAAGACATCTAGGTGTCTTTGAAGTTTTAGATAAACAGTTTGTGTTTTGCAGAGTAAGTATGTCCCCTGCAGTCTTTAGGACACATAGATAGATACTCTAAAATGTGTTGTCGGTTATCTGAAATTTAAATGTAACTGGGCTTTCTTTATTTTTATTTGCTAAATCTGGCAACCCTAATATTGATGAGACACATTACAGAAACATTTGTCAAATGAAACCTTTTTTTCATCTCTGGCTCAGAACAAAGAAGTGTGGGAGGGAGACATTGAGGCCAACCTCACACAACTCAGTTTAGTGACTGTTCGTGGATGGAGTTGTGGGTGTAAGATGGCCTTTGTTCCAGCCACTATCACCCTGTGATAGGACAGGGAGTAGGCGAGATTTGCCTTTAAACAGAAACCCCCACAATCATTTCAAAATTTCTCTTCTGCTTTGACCGCTCTCTAAAACTTCCCATCTCCCCTTTCTCCCATGAAAACCTGTTCTCAAACCACATACTCGTCTCATAAGTAAATGCTCATTTCACCACCAGGCAGGTGGTTAAGCGAAAGAAGTGATGTAGGCTGAGAACTGGGGACAGAGGAGGCAGTAAGCCACAGAGGGACAGATGGACAGAGCAGGGAAAGTGATATGGGGACATTCACGTGGAGTCTGTCACAGAATTGACTGATTTTATGTCCACATCAACATTAAAGTCATATATATATATATATATATATATATATATATATTCATATTCTTTAACTATAATAGAGATTCATCTGGGGAAGTTTCACAATTCTATTTTAAAGCAATTTTACAATAAGTACAAATAAGATCTTGAGCATTTGAAAGAGGAAACTCTTTGTTTTAAATAAGTGATCTGCATGTTGATTATTTTGAGGTACATGGTTTTGGGTTTTGGCACTAATAGATGATATGAGCAAAGAAAAATTGAAGCAGGAATTGAGCCACATCGAAATTAATGGCACTTTAAGAAGGCTTAATAAAGTCATATTGGTTAGGCTACAAAATATGATCATGTAATAATTTGAACAAAAGTTACAACTCCAAAACTTATTTTATGGGGAAGAAAGAAAAATAAAATAGACACTTTAACTCAGCATGGATTTATTGACAGTCACCCATGTTCTTGGCATTTATATTCCATGTTAAGTGACTTTATGATATTTAATTCAATGGTCCTCAAGTCAGGATGGCATTGGAGTCACCTGAAGAGAGGTTTGGGGTCAGTTGGTCTGGCACAGGCTCCGGCATTTGTGTTTTTTAAAAAATGATGGACTGAGGCTGAGAAAATAACCAAAATGCCTCCAGTGGAAATTCAGGCCGCATTCAAGTGGCGGAATCAAATGGATTAGAGACGGGGCCTTTGCAGCAATGGTAATATAACCTCTAGGGCAGGTCTGGAATATGATGACCTGAACATTCTAGAAAAAGCCAGAAGTCTCCAGACAACACTAAAGTCCTGCCAATGAAGGTGTCCAGTGATAGTCGGGCTGAGGTGGTTTAGCTTGGCCATCAGTGATTGTCAGAAGCAGGAGAAATGTCTACCTCTTGCAGGCTGTGATTCCTGGTACTGGAAACCTCCTTACCCCTGACTCAGCGATGGGCCCACAGCCACCCTTCCCCACACTCAGCAGGAAGAAAGGACGACAACACCCAAATCTGGTCCCTGGCCTCTTCTCAGGAGCTGGATTGATTTATCAGACTCTGTGTCCTAGTGGCAGAAACACTGCTGGGTTTGCAGTGACCTGAAATCAGCACAGTGAATATGTGTGACCCAAGTGTTTGCAGATGGAGACAGCAAGAAACAATAGGATGCAATCAAAACCATAGTTTTGGTCATGAGGTTTTCCTCGAGATGTGTAGTCTCGATGTGTTTGTCACCGGCACAAACTATGTTCAAATCCATTTGTGTGAAATTGCCAGGTGTTGGTAATGGGTTAGAGTTCCTTTTAGGTGCCCACTTTTCAGTTCAACAGTAACTGAAAGCCGGTGATGCTAACGGAGGTTTTCAATCATTTTGTTCTTGGATTTCATTGCGATGCTGTGCAACCCCACTCATGAATCCAGGTGTGTTATCAGTGAGTTCCTACAGGGGATACAATGTTCTCAGGAGATTCCTGTTGGCTTCAGTGGATTTGAATCACTGTGTATGTTTTAGGCTGCATGTTTGGAAGACAACTGAACTTTGGCCTTTGGTCCACCATGCAGCACACTGCTGTGCTCATTCCTCATTTACTGTGCCTGCATTGTGGTCTATGTAGGTCTATGGAAAGACACCAGAGTTTGTTCATAGAGAATGTGACTTTCAAGTAGTAATTTATGTCCTAAGCAGAAACTTCTACTAAGAAGAAACAAGAGATGCGCTAAGTCAGGAACTCACATAAAATTGAATGTTTTCATTTTAACTGTTCTGAAGGGAAGATATGTGATAATTAAAAAAGCAATGCCTAGATGTTTGCCTTCTCTGTCCTCTTTCCTCGCCTGTCCAATCTCCTGTTGCAGCCCTCCCTTTGGCCCTTATTCTGCCACCTGCCCACTGCAGCCTCCAAACACCGGTCTCCTGCCTCAAAGACATCACCAAGCTGTTCCGAAACAGCTTCCTCAAGCAGACTGCATGTCTGACACTGGCCTGATCAAGGGGCTGCAGGGGTCCTCCTGCCTGCAGAATCAGAGACTCTCAGCCCTCAGCAGAAGGATATGGGTCTTGCAAAACTCCTGCACAATTGCCCCCATCTTTCTTGGCTGGTTCTTGTTCAAAAACACGTCATTGCTAGCAGCAGGTACTTAGTGTAGACAGCTGTCTTCTGGGGCCTTGTGAAGACAGACAGCTTTGAGAGATCTGTGTAGACAACAACCTGCAGGGGCTTTGTATGGACAGTCCGGTGCAGGAGACTAGACCCTCATACTCATGGTCCTTGTCCTCTCTCCTTCTCAAGAAACCTGTGCAGCCTCCTAAATGTGATTGGACCATGTTCACTTGAAACTGCCTCAACTGCTCTTCAGTGCAATTTAAATCAGCTGCAGATGATTAGAGTTTATTCTAAGTATGTGTTAATATTAATACATGTTAAATATTCATGGCATTTTTAAACACCATACACTGGTTAAAATATGTGTGGGGTGAGAGGCAGAAGAGAGCACTACCAGGGAGCCATGGGAAAGGGGAAACAGCAGCTGGGGTTCGATTCCCTGTCCCTCCACTTGCTGACAGCTCCTCACAGTTAATTAACTCGCCATCATGGTAGTGCCTCCAGCTCTTTGTTATGCAGGACGTGCGCAAAAAACATGCCTCCTTAACTGAGATGTCTTCTAGTAACACTCTCTGTGAGAAGTGCTGAATCCCTGTTAAGTACAAATGCAAAGAGAACTTAGGTTGGTAGAACAAGTTTAATTACTACTTCATGGAATTTATGAGCTTTTAACTGCCACAGAATAAGGGATGGCTTTTTAGCAATGGCATCAATTAAGTTGACAACTGTGCTTATAAATGCATTATGTATATGTTATAGTCAGAAATTTAAAATGGCTGGGAGCAGTGTGTGTATGTCTCTGTGTGCACATGTGTGTGCAAGCGTGAGCATGTCTGCTTGTGAGCTCCTCTTGAAAGATGGCATCATTTGCCAGACCCTCTTCCCAGCTCATAAGGCTCAGCACAGAGACTTTTTGATTGGGTAGAAGACTCAAAGAAGAAAAAGAAACTCTTGAAATCCAAAACCATTTTTCTTAATATTAACTGCTATTCATTTTAATGAATGGCCTTGAAAGAGTTCAATAGGTAAATGCATTTGAAAAATTTCCTCTCAACCTAATATCTTATTTGTTTGATTAGTGGCTATGAATATCATTTGCATCATAACTGAGCCAGCATTCTGTGGGCTGGGAAAGGAATAGACCACACTCACATTTAGTTGTTGGTTTCCAAGAACATTTGGTTTGGGGGGGTGGTGGCATGGTTGTGTTGGGGATGTGGGAAGGCATAATTATGATGAAACTAAGTTTCCGCTAACGGGCTGGCCCCAGGCTTTCTTGACTTAGTAGGTCTGGTGGGAGGAGTCTCCCAGGACAGAGAGATTGGGTTGATTGACAGCTGTCAGTGAAGCAGGAACATGTTCATTCAGCATCCATGGTCACATCGCAGCAGGGCACAGCCATTCCATCATTTGTCATGTCAAACCAAACAGGTTCATCCATTTAAACACACACACACGCACGCGTACACACCCCTTTTATGGCTATGTCTAGACCTGAGTTAATTCCAGTGTTCAGAATGAAGTTGAAAACCCTGGGTTTTGTTTAGCATTTTGGAAGTACAATTAGGGTCTCTTATGTAACTTACACTGGGGAGGGGGCTTTTGGCTTGAGATGCTTCACAACAGTGTTGATTCAGAGCAAGAGTTATGCAAATTGCAGGATCAGCCAAGACTGAGCAGTAGATTATTTACTTAACATCTCGATCCATCTCTCATTTAAACTTAATACACACCCATTAGGTGTCTGGGTTGGTATCACCTCACTGTCACCCAGGAGAACACTGAAGCTCTGAGCGATTCAGGACACTTAACTTATTAGAAAGGCAGTAACTGCCAGCATTCACTTTGTGATTACTGTGTGCACTTACTATGGATTATCTCATCTAATCTTCACAACAATGCTACAACATAGTGATGCCTATCATCTCCATTCTACAGGTGAGAAAACTGAGGCTTGGCACTTGCCCAGGTAAACCCAGGGCAAGGCATGGGCTCTAGATTCTGCAGCAGGCCAACCACAGTACCTGTGCTCCCTATACAGCCCAGCCAGTTCTCCACCCAAAGTCTGCTCCTCCAGACTAAGTTCTCCTTCCCTGTGCCTTACTCATCATGGCCCCATCCTCAGCTGTCCATGCTGCTAACTGGCCTTTGGGCAAATGAATTTCATGAATTATATGAAGACAATGGGCCTGGTCCAGGTTGAGAATTTCCCAAGCTCCCATTGCCAATAGGAATCGTCTCAGTAAATGCCCACCTATACAGTTGTGTGAACTTATAGCAAAGGAAACTGAACCGGGCTCAGCCCTACATGAAACGGATGGGGAATGGTGGAAAGCCCCTTCCGACTTCAGTACAGTAGCTAGCTGCTGTCCTCAGTCCTTCTTAAATTACTCCACAACAAGTTCACAAAAAGGCTTTAGTTTTTGAAAAAACAGACAAACCGTATAATCCAAAACCATTGTCAGGCAAAAAGGTAGCAATGCTGGTTGCCTCAGCTCTCAGGCAAAGGTGGCCACCACCTCTGCCCTTTAGGGGTGCCCGTTGGGGCAGGGATGTGCTGGGATTGACCCCGTGCTCAGCCAGAGCTCAGCAAGTAAAGTGTAAGACAGTGCTCTGGCCTTAGTTCTTCTGGAACCGGAAACTAAAATCTCAGCCCTCGGTTTCTTTTCTGAGATCTTCCCTTTTCTGATTTTATTAACTTCTCCATTTCTATCATCTCTCTATCTCTCTTTCCTCTCCCACGTGGAGTTTAAATTTCTGAGAATAACTCTGAAAATCTGAAAGGGAGATGAGCTGTGGAGCTGTGGTTTATGCCAACCTTCCTTTTAATTTACTCTCTTGTAATGAGTGCACGGTTGGCTTCTAACCGCCTCAAATTCCGTAGGACATCAGCCAGGCTCTTGTGTTTATACTGAACTGCGGGAACACCCCGCAATAAACACGTCCTGTCTCGCGCTTTCTATCAAACTCCTTTCCCTGTTTTCTACTGAGCTCGCTTGGCTCAAACATTAAAGTTACCTCAATCTTAAAAATCATGCACAGTCCTTTTGCCTTTTACTTGCTCTCTCTCTTCCTCTCTCTCTCTGTTCCCCCTGCCTCACACACACACACACACACACACACACACACAGAATTCCTGGAGGAGACCCCAGTGTTTCCCCTAATTGCACACTGAGGCTCATCTCCTGTGATTCCTGCTTCGCCTGCACAATCTAATTTTGGAGCAGGAGTTCTGTCTACATTATTTCACATGGATTAACAACCCTTAAGCAAGACGTATCAAGTTGACCGTGTATTTTAGGAATATTTTGGGACTGTCACTCATCACCAGTCAGCAAGTTGGCACATCCTGTCTCGCGCCAGCTGCCTGGAGAAAACTGCAAGGCACGGCGGAGCTTCTTTCCCCCACTGGGCCATCTCTCTCAAATGCACCCGGAGCTGGGCAGGAGGTGTCCACACATGGAGGTGCAGTGGGCGCACATCTCCAGGGTTTGAAAAGTAAGCACATCACGTTTAGGATGAAGAGTAAAGGCACTGCTTGAGGGTCAATAAGCAAGTTGCTTCTGGCAGAGTGATGAGCAATGTGGGAGGTTCTTCCTGAGCATGTTCTCCTGCTGACGTGTGCCCACCACTGGCCGTGTGACCTCACTGTCCCCCTCACGGGCCTCTCCTGGAATCCACCCTCACCAGGTTGGACCCTTGCTGCAATGCCTGGCCTGCGTAGGAGCCCAATTGGCAGCCACCAGGTGACAGTGAGCTTCTGTGCAGGTCTCTCCTTCCGACTGAACTGTTAAGTGTCCAGAAGGGACCGCCCATGACCCAGCCATGTGGCTCCACTCCTCACAGTGCCAGGCATATGTGTTTCAAAAGAATAATTGTTAGAGTGGAGGTTTTGAACACTGCATTTTAAATGTATATCCATTGGTGTCTTGTAGTCTAGGAAGCTATGGGAATAGCAGATTGGATGCAGAGTCAGACTGCCCACCATTCAGCTCTAGCGGCCATGTCCTTGGACCTCCCCGGCCTCCCCTGCCTCACCTGTGCCCAGAAAGGAGCGTACAGAACTGTTCCTAAAGCTGCAGCCATGAGGAAGCTCTAAGGCTCCATTTCTTTCTTAGAGTAGGCTGCTAGACACTTCTACAAAACTTAAAAAGTATCAGGTGATGAAGAAATTAATTTATTATCTAAACGAAATGTTTTCATTGCAGACTTTCTTAGCTGAGAAGTAAACATCATTGTAACAAATTTGGGATTATTTTCTTTAGAAAAGTTTGTGTTTAAAATGACATGCATGTGAGGCACACAGAACTCAGAAGATTTTATAATATTTTAATAATTATTTACTATGTTATTCAATCATTGAATATTATTAACTCTGTTACACTACTTACAGAACTTTTTATTAGAGAAATAACTTAGAATGTTCACAAAACTTCTAGACTGCAAATGGATGTTGAGTATACTGTTCATAAATGTGACTCCAAACCTAAAAGGAAATGTTTACAAAAGAAAGAAACGCAACCCTCCCACAGGGGTGTTCTCTGAAGTGGAAAGGAAGAGAGAAGTTACGGAACACGCCACAGCGTTGGAGAGAAAGCTGGTGTGAGCTCCACTGACCTAGAGCCTTTGCTGCTGACACAGTAGAAACGCAATAGTAGCAAGTCGTTTGCGCTGATATCCCAGGTGGGCCCATGAACTTCCATGTCCCTGTTTTAGGCAGGACATCTGGGATTGCTGGTCTCAGGGGAGAAAGTGAACCAGCGGGGATTTGGAGCTTACAACGCAAGGATGGCAGGGTAGCCAGATTCGGGTCTGCATGTCCCTTCTCCATGTGTCTGCAGTCTGAGAGAGGAGGAACAGGATTCCTGTCCTCCGAGACCCTCACAGCACTTTACAAACATTAATCCATTAGTGCACTGGCAGGCATGGGGGGCTTGTCCAGAAACTGTGTCCCAGAAAGGATGTGATTTCTTTGAGATCACAGGCCCCTCTCACAGAGCTGGAGAGGAGCTGTGACCACAGTTCCTGAGAGCACCTGGTGTCACAGGGTATACTGTGCAATCTCAACCAGAATCCTACTTTCTTCCTGTTCAGAACGGCCCCCCTTTTCCATATTGCAACAGGCTCATGAAGTGGTTTTGAAGAAAAAAAAGCAACAGCGATCAGGGTGATAGCTTGCCACCTCTAAAATACTCACCAGCTTTGCGTCGGGTTGGAGGAGGGGGTACTTCACCCATGGACAGACTGTTTCTGCTGTGCTTGGAAGTAAGGAAACAGATTGAAAGACGTTAAAAATACCTTTCCCAGATGGCAGGGCAATGGCAGGCAGGTAAGGAAGAGTTTAGTATGCTCAGAGTGAAGTTCTTTATTGGAAAAGCTGACAGGCACTCCATTTATATGAGGAAAACCAGCTATTGTTATCCAAACCTCTCAGAATCCTTCACACAGCACTTGTCTCAGGCATAGAGATCACAATTCTGCTTGAGCAGTGTTGTTCAAAATTTCTATTAATAATCCTTCACACGCACGTCACCAATGACTAGAATGACCTTGGATTTTACAAATGAACAATTGTCCCAACCACATTCAGGGGTGAGTGAGAATTAGGCAGAAGGGTCCCAGTGGCTCCAACCCTTTTATATCATTTGCATGGCCCTTCTTGGGCAATTTTAATTTCAAAGTCTTATTTTAACTTTCCTTGGGGATGCCATTTCATGGGTGTGAACTGAGATTAAAAAAAAAAAATTCTGTTTCTTGTTTTTTGTTTTTTTTTTTCCAGTCTAGCCTCATTAAAACATAGAAATAATGAGATTAGCCTTGTGGGTTTGACTTCTCTGTGAGTTTAGAACAAGATTAAATCATTTCGATAGCCAAGACTCCCACCTTATCTCTCAGCACAGAGGTCTGGAGACCACATAAGAATTTTCAGACAGTCCAGAGTAGCTGTGATTCCACCTATTCTATTGGGAATGCCTTTGACAGTGGGCGAACAGCTCCTCTCCAGGGGTGAAGGCACACCTGGACCATGGACACCCAGAGTACAAACACAGAACATCCCACATGCACAACCTCAGATCGAAAGTACTGACCTCAGTCTAGTGGCCACAGCGTGGCCTGGGCCTTGCCCATGTCAGCATGCCATGCCGGTCGACTCAACTCACATTATTTCACTTGCTATGCTTCCGATGCTGGATTCCAATTTAGTCCTTTAATCGGTGTTTTCCCTTTAATCTAGTAAACAAGAAGTGGGAAGGAGGATCAATGCACTCTCTTCTAGATCTAAGAATTTATAATCTCAAGGTCCTCTGGGTTGATGTGTGATTTTTTTGAGGTAGTAAGAACTCCTTCAACTAAGAAAGTCCTGTATGAAGTTCACCAATAACATCTATTTGTCTTATTAAGTTGTTTAAATTACCTTGGATAAAAGGCCAAGTCATAGCTTTCATTACGTAGCGATTCAGTCAGTGTGTCTTCTTGATACAAGACAGGGCATCAGGCTATAACAAAACTATGTCACCCCGTTGTAGAAACCGCTACATGGAAACGTGCTTCTGACCACAGGTCTGTCATCTTCATAGATATGTGAGATGGACTCAGTAATTTAGTTTAAGTTTCAAATTGTTGGTTGAGACCCATAGTACATAAGGTCAACTGGCAGTTTCTCTTAGATAAGATAGGCTACAACAGGAAATATAATCAGGCAGTGAGGAGTGTTTGTGAACTTACATTTCAGTTGCGCGTGTGTGTGTAGCTATAAAGTGTGTTGCTTTCTGAGGGCTGTGGTGGGCGCTTTGGAAGCCACTGGTGGGTCTGTCAGGAACCAATTGTTCGTGCTTCTCTGCAGATGGCCAGGGTGTTGTTGTACTCCACGTGGGACCCTCCCTTCCGCCGGACTCGGTGCAACAAGCCGGCATGCCTGGCTCCAGGGCCAGCAAGCCTAAAACCAAGTCCACCCTCTGCCGTTTCCTGCGTGTGGTGGGCAGCCCGTCCACCCTACTGGTCTCCAGCTCTGCCTTTATAGACAGGAGGGGGCATAGCACCTGCCTATCAATAAAAAGGGTAAATGTTCCCAAAGAGATGAGTGGCACACACTAATCAAGGGGAAAGCTGAGGCCGTGGTGATTGGTCCCTGGTCTCAGTAGACAGTTAAGGGCACAAACTGAGAACAGTGACCTGTGACTGTCACGTCTTTTCTTGCTATGGATGGAAGGCTTCTGGCACCCAAACCGTGTGTAACAGGGCCTGGGAATGTCTTCTTGGTGCCCTTGTGGGAGACCTTGTTTCTAGAAGCTTCCAGACTGCCTGTTTCTGTCTCAAGCACTCTGTGGGTTCACGCTGTCATTCCACAGGTGCCGCAGAGGAGGCCGTTATACAAATCCCTGGCATTGTGTTCTGAGGACAGAAATCCCAACAAGTAAAATAGCCCAGACCTCTGAGCTGAGTCTAAGAAACGCGCTCAAGATGCGTGGAAAGAAAAAAATAGCACACTGACAAAGACCAAGTGATTCGAAACTTAATTTCCAAGTGCGATTTCTCCCTCTGCCCCCCGTGGGACCCAGGATCTGTGTGGAAGACTCAACTGTCTTCCCAGGCAAGCTTCTTACAGGAAACCACCAAGGAATATTAGTCTTATTCCATTTAATCAGCAGATCCAAACAACGAAGAAGCCTCTTCATTAAGGGCACTCAGCAATTCCGACCAGCTGTTCCCTGCCACTTGGCGGAGGACAAGGTGACGAGGAAGAAGCCAGCCGAGCTCGGGACTCACCATGGTCATAGTGAAACTTTGCCATGTACTCACACTTTTATTGCTTCATTCCAAAACCTGCACCCGAATCCGGGAGCACACCTGCGACTTATGGGCTTACTGTGACACTCTTTAATGCGTATCACGCACAATGAAGTTCTGGAGATTGTGCAAATCATTTCCAGCTAAGTCTTTGTTTTGTCAAGTACATTTAAAGTCCATTGAACTTGAAGTCCCGGGATGGTTGGAGAGAGAAGCCGTAGCAACCAGCATGCTAAATACACGTGTAACTGATGACTCATTCATGTGTCCAGTGTCTGTGAGAAGCTGTACAATCTTCTCTTTCGCTCTAGTTTAGAATGTGAAAAACGCTTTCCCTCAGAAAATGTTGCTCTCATGCTCACTTTGCAATGGGACTTTACCTTGATACCCAAATTCTCCAGCTACTGTTACAGAATGGCTGAACAGGGCATTTCCGATTGTCTGCAGCAGTAAACAGACAGCTCACGTGCATGGGAGCCTGGTGCTGCTGGTGTACCTGTGAACCCAGAGGTGACCAGGAGGTGAGAGAGGTCTGTCCACCAGGGCAGGGACCCAGCTCAGAGTGATGGGACTCATGTCTCATTGCCTCAGACGTCCATCTTATTTTCCACGTGTGAATTCCGTCTACTCTTTTCTCGTGTTCAGACCCATCAGTGGTCGTTATGCATTATCACAAGAGGGAATGACCTTAGTGCAGGGGAACTTGGCTCCCTGTTTCTGTTTTAATGGAGAATGAGCTGCTGTGGTGGAGGCCCTTTCCCTTGAAGCTGGCTGCTCCTCTTAATTAGGGACTCAGTATTAAATATATGAGGGTCTCCTGCCTGACTTGTGATGCCCTAGTGAGGATGGGGGCAGGTAAGATTTTCTCACCCTGAGTGAAAGAGGAGCAGGCTGTAATTACTTATAATAAACCACAACTGAAAACCCAATAAACGTCCTAACAGTAACCGCTGGATGGAGAATGAGGTTTCTTGGGCCTTCAGCACATGGCTGGTTAAGAACAGGGCACCCATTTAGAACAGGATGGTGGGGACTGCACAGGGCTCTGACCACGGGTGTCTTCTGGAGGATGAGTTGTTGATGGACCTAGTCAGGGGGCATGGCTCCTGGATGAGGGATGAGCCCAGCTTCCCTCTGATCAGGTGGCAGCTCCCTTCCTTATCACAGCCCCTTAGCACCCAGTGCTGGTCCCTCCAGCAGAAGGGAAGGGCATTTCTTGTATGCATCTGTCTGCTAGTCTGCACAGGAAGCACATGCACTGTCCACTTCTCCTTGATGTTTTAAAGAGAGGTGCAGTGAGGGGTGGTGGAGAGGAGAATGAAGCAGCCATCCAACTGTGGCCACTAACTGTGCTGTCACTGGGGATGCTCATCCCTGAACAATCGTTGTGGTCATCGAGAGATGGGGTGTGGTGATCGCCAATCTGTGCCATGTGTCCAGCCTCAAACCAGCCCCTGAACAAGGGACTCTCTCAGTGGGCTGACAGGCCCGCCACATGTGTCACACCTGGAGCGGGCTCAGCCCCACCTGAACTGCAAAGGTGATAGAGCGTGTGCATGGGGAGGGGCAGCAATTCAGGGTCCATAGAGGCAGCGCCAGCAATGCCCAGCCCATCTCACCTGCCGCCTCCCACACTCGTCCCCAATGCCCACGGCCTCAGGTGCAGTCACAGAATTACTCATGGTCACGTTCCCAATGGCAATGCTAGGATTCTGCTACTACCGTGACCACAGGAGCTTAACTAGCCAATGAATCTGAACGTGAAAAAGGAATGATAAACAATGTAATTAATAATCATTTGGGTTTTTTTTCCTGAATAATACAGAGCAGTGCCAGCATGTGGTCTTCTGACTTAGGAGTTTTATGACATAAGAATAGTTCATAAAATTTCATTTCCTGGGATTTTACATTAAGCTAAGCTCCTGGCTGTGGAGCAAATAGCCTTTGGTTTCCCTAAGATTCTGCCAGGGAGGGAGACATCCTCTCTTTGTGTAAGAGTGGAACGTGTAAAGCAATTCTTCCTAGTGCTGGGTCACCCAAAGGCCGCCTCCCTTAGGCCTGGGCGGGGAGATATGGTAGGTAACCAACTTAAATATGGCTGAGGGTTTTTTTAATCTGTTTGTTTGTTTGTTTGTTTCAGCCAGACACTTTTAGGAGTCAGGCATCTTTTCTCAAAGATACTTGAGAATGCGTGGGTGACACTGACACAGGTGCCTGCCCGGCTGAGTGAGGTCTGAGCCCACCAGAGGCTGGGTGCCCCGTGCCGGCCCAGAGGGTGCTCCCCTGCATGTGCACGACACAGGGTGACGGCCACGTGATAACTCTCTGACACTTGTTGGGGTTGAGAATATTCTAGGAGCTGAGTCCGCACTGACTCATCAGTCACCCTTCACTCCACTCACTTATTCACAATTTGACAAAAGTTAGAAAATGTGACGGCTTCTATTTTTAAATGCACAAGCAGGGGTATTCTACCCAGAAGCATTACGTTTCTATGTCTCTCTATAGCCTTTGGGTACTAAGACGATTCAAAAGTATGAAATGAAGTTTGTAATTAAATTTATTAATATTATGTAAATGTGTATGCCTGATTCTGATACATAGAAAAACACACATTCCTTTAAAAATAGATATAATTTTGATTTGACAAATAACGTGTAAATATGTATAATCACATAGTAACTTTATTCTAAATTAATCAGGGGAAAGCTTGCAAAATGCAATATCTTAGACAAAGCATCGCCTTATGGTATTTTCACTGCAGAGTCTGTGTTGGGTGCTGAGAGCCAAGACGCAGACAAGAGACACTGAAATTTCTCTCCTGTTTCTCTACTTGTCTGGGACACGGATCTTGGTCTTCTACCCAGAAATGACTGATTTTGTGTGGAAATTCAACATCTTTCCACATGGATTCTTCTCTCCTACTATGATTTTTTTTTAAAGATCCATTTTGGATTAATTTAAAAATATGTTTGGAATAAAATTTATAAATGTTTGGAATATTAATTTATAAAAATAATAGGACAATTAAAATCAAGCACTTGAAATGGTCACCACTGGAAGCTATGCTGGATTAGCATCTGCTCTTTGAACTGGGCAGCCCTCTAGATTAGCGCTGAGAACAGTATGGAGCTTGAGAACCAAAAATCTGCCTTATGGCCACCTGCACCCACCCCTACATTCTGGAGATGAACTCATGGATGATGTAACTATAACAATGTCCTTGATAACTTATCAGCAGGAGGAGGCATTCCTCAGTAGTCCAGAGAACAAGGACTAAAGTACCAACTATTCTGCCTAGTATCTCCATAAAGTGGTCAGACTTTCACTCCCAGGGAGGCCGTACATGTGACACAGGGAGAGATGCAGTGTCAGGTCCATTGGGGCACTGGCTGGACCCTGGCCATGCACCTGTGGCCACTGCTTGGTCTGGCACATTTACAGACCCACACACAGCTTGCAAGAGGATGGTGGCCGTCATCATCAGATACCTCCTTATCCTCAGCACCGCCCTTCCTTCCTTCCATAGAGTCTGCGAACGCTGGGTCCCATGTCGCTTTGTAAAGAGCTTCAATGGGAACAGGCAGAGGACACTGCACATTCATATAGGATTAACTGAAATGTGGTCTGCAGCTGTGTTTGTCCCCTTCACACATCGCCTTGCCCAGGGTGTTCAGGAAATACTTTCGAGAAAATGAATAAACTTAGCTCTGCTCCTTTTTCCCTACTCTCCCTGAAATATCTCTATTTGAAGTTGGTGATGAGGCTCCCACAGGAGAAATCTTTTCCTTGAAGATGACAGCAGGACGTCAGGGCACAGGGACGTGTATACACACCACCGGTGTGTCACGTAAAGATGAGCTGCTGGGCGTCATAATACAAATGCAAAGGGGTGTTTGGGTATGAAGGTGCCTGCTCATCCTCTTTCCCTCTGGTCCCCACCTGCATCTGACATTTCAGCAGCGAGGGCCTCTGTAATGCCTGCCTTCATGAGAAAGATCAGATGAAAAGCAAGGAGCCACCACTTGTTTACATTTCAGCTTTTCAGTTAGAATTAGCAGTCACTGTCCCACAGTGCAGATAGGGAGCTTCACTCTCTGTATCAGATCAGCTGCCTCAGAAGCTGCTTTTCTGTTGCCGGTGGCCAAATACGGGCAGGTAGGTTGGAGGGTAACTTTTGAGTGTGGGTTGTTTTCAGTCACTACCGGTTGACCCAGACTCCAGACTCTTCTAGGACGTAAGAGGCTCTTAGGGGGTCTGTCACTTCCTCACTCCTCTTGCTTTCTCTGCCTCTGTCCTGGAAGCCTTGCAGCTGGCGTGTGTGCCTTCACACCTTGTCCCCTACATCTCACCCATAACTCAGCCCTCCTCGCTCAGGTGGCTGTTCTGTTTGGCTGAGCTCTGAGGACACTGGATTCCTGACTTCAGAGCCCATCCCAGCACAGATGAGCTGGCCAGCTGGGGCTCTCAGCTCCCTCCAGGGCACTCTGGGTCTGTACAATCCAGACCCGTCCCCCACAACCGCGGGCTGCAGGTTCGGGGAGATCTCTGGTGGCTGGTGCCAGGCTTGCACGGGTCCCCTAACTCCAGCCTTTTTCTTCCCTCAGTTGGTGGCAAAAATACTTTGCATTGTGTCCACCTCTAGGGTGCCCTCTTTGTCCTGTGCCACCAGACTTGGGTCCTTGGTGTTTCGTAGGAATCGTTGGAGTTCATGAAATCCTCTTCTTTCTCAAGGACTTTTAAAAAGGCTGTTTTGAAAGTCACAGGTGAGCAATGGCTTCTTGACTTTCAATTTTGTCCTGACTAAAACTGTAGCTGCCGTGGCACAGGGAGCAATGGATCATTAGATAAAAATGCACAGGAGTTGAAAATACCCTGGGCTAACGGAAATCACAGCACATTAAGCACATTTTGCAGGATGTGATCCTACCTTAGGAGCTTTTGAAAATCTCCACTAAAGACAACAGATTGGAAAGTCAGAACTCTCAGTTCTAGGAACCAGTTACCAAGAGAAAATCCTTCCCTGAAGTCTCAGAGCTTTGATGGAAACATCTAGAGCCACAGGCTGGAGGGCTCATTGCAGAGACGGTCAGCTATTTCTCTATATTGATATAGACTCAATATATATCACTTTAGGGAGACTGGTTGTGTCCTTTTGTAAAGAGGCCTGCAAACTCTTATGCCAAGAATTCTAGTGGACAGACGAGAGGCTGTTTCTTGGAAACAGTTACAGAGACTAGCTAACGAATCAATTAATGAATCATTTCATTCATTCATGTAACACCAAAGCATTCAACACCGATGACAAGTGAATTTCTGAGTAAGGCAGTTTTCTTCGTATGATCAAGATCTGTGAGTGGAAAAGTCAAAGTGAAACATTACTGAATGTCAACATCAAACACAAAACCTTTAAAGCGACTAATTGTTCATTTTCAACCAGAAGATCTTTTGAAGAGTGGTCTAAGGGAGCTATTGGATTTCATAGGATAAAGTAATGAGTAAAGCAAGAAGCGCCCTCAAGAAATGTTTTCAGAGTTCAAGACTTAAGCCCTTTAAAATCATTTTTAAAGATAAAATTTTATTTTATGGAAATCATAAGCCATGTTCCTACAAATCCACTTCACCCCACTGCATCTAAAACAGCATCACCTTGCCTCAAGGTAAGAAAATAAAGTTTACTGCTATTGAATCACACTAAAATATTCATCTGTCAGGACTTTGTCAACCATGGTTTGGATGGCATTTAAAATGAATTTAATATAAATTTAAAGGCATCTCCATTTGATGTAATGAATAATGTGGGGTCACCATCAACTTCAATTTTAATTCCTTAAATATAGTCACTTTCAGCTGTCTTGATGCATTTATGGTTGGGAGTTACTTGTTATAATATATATTTTTAACACTTTGTTATTTTAAATCCGCAAATAACTCTAAAGGCAGAGGTAGAATCTCAACTTTAATATCATGCTCTTGAATAGGGTCTGTAAGCAATTGCCAAGTGATTCTGCTCTCAGTGGTCCTTTAGTGCCTGTGGAGGAGAGGAGGGCCCCTGGCTGAGTGGCCACCTCTATAAAGGCATATTTGAAATATGCTAATGGTACTGCCTTCCAAGCACAGACCTTCGCTAAATATTTTATACTTGAACAATGGGAGAGAATTGTGCTTCTCCTTTTTTTTTTTGCATATTATTTTCTTTGTTTTGCTGTTCAAAAAACAGCTGATAAAATACACTTCTTAGAAGGAGGAGCATGAATCGTTTCTTAGTCTAAAATGTAAGTTATAGAGATTGTTTTTTGGTGTTTGGTGTCTGTGCCTATGTGTCTACTGCTTCTAAAGATAACTCCATTTGGAACTGGAGAGCATTATGCTAAGTGAAATAAGCCAAGCAGTGAGGGACGAATACCATATGATCTCACCTTTAACTGGAACATAATCAACAAAAGAAAAAAGCAAGCAAAATATAACCAGAGACATTGAAATTAAGAACAATCTAACAATAGCCAGAGGGGAGGAGGAGAGGGGTCTGTGGGGAGAAGGGTGTTCAGGAACTACTTACCATACATGACACAAAGACAAAACCAAGGGGGAGGGTGGAAGCAAGGGAGGGAGGTGGGTTTGGATGGGGTGGGGGGATGGGAGGGGAGAAAATGCAGACAACTATAGTTGAACAACAATAAAGTAATTAAAAAAAGAGAACTCCATTCATCAACATGTACTTGAGATTTGAGGAAGTTATTTGGATATGCAAGTGACACACAAAAAAATCAACAGTCTTTCTATGCACCCACAATAATCACTTAGAACACATAAGAAAAGAGAAATCTCAGTTAAAATAGCAACTGAGAACATAAACTTCTTATAAATAAACTTGATAAAAAATTGCAAAATCTATGTGGAGAAATTTTCAAATACTTGTAAAAGCCTACAGGGTAGACTTAAACCAATGGGGAGGTGTCCCTTGTTCTTGGACAGGAAGACTCAATTCTATCTGAGTTAACATATGAATTGAGCACCACTGCAATACACCTGCCAGTAAATATTTGTCACGGCTCTGCAGCTGATCCTAAAGTTTATGTGGACAAGAAATTGTCCAAAAACATCTAGAAAATCTCTATAAAAGATGAGCAAGGAGGAAGGGGAGCGCCAGGCCTACCAGAAATTAATGCATGTCGTAAAGTCTTTCTCGCTAAATGATTCTGGAGCCTGGCTGGACAGACAGCCAGTGAGACAGAGGGGAAGAAACAGACCGGGGGAACAAAGGACTTTAGTTTATGGTGAAGGTGGCATCTCATATCATCAAGGCAAAAATAAATGACATCAAGGGAACTAAACAGGCATTTGGAAAACAACAAAATTGGACCCATATCTCACTCCAGACAACAGAACACAGTCCAAATGGATAAGAGATTCATAAAAATTTAAAATAAGACCACAAGCATATTACAAGAACACATCAACAATTTTTTTAACTTCAGTGGTTAAAACCTTCCAACTAGGACTGAAATAAAGATGCAATTAAATAAATGAAATTTAATAAAATCAACAATATATAAATATTTTCTTGCTGCCCCCTCTGAACACCATGATCAAAACCAATACCAAACTGAGAAAAATATTAACAGTTCTTACCCTAGTGTAGGGGCTAAAACCCCTAATTTGACCATGGTCTGATAAAAAACCCTAATTAATAAAATGTCTTAAACAATCAAGGGAAGAACAGGACCAAAACACTCAGTGAAAAAATGTACAAACAACAAGAAAAGACACTTTATTGAGAACACATGCAAATTCCTTTTAAAAACATATTTGGATGTTCCATGTCATTTGTGTTAAGAGAAATATCACCCTGTGGAGAGGATTGGGTACTCTAGCAAAACTACACCGGCAACTACCCTTTACCTCTGAACACTGTAAATATGAAGTGCCACAGACACAAGGCACAGTGTGCTATGTCAAGAAATTGAAAATCACCAACTGTTGTGAGTTGGATGGTGGCCTCCAAAAGATTGTCCACATCCTCTCTCCCAGAACCGGTGAGGGGATCCGAAGTGGAAAGAGAGACTTCGCAGATGCAGTTAAATTAGGGGTCTTGTGATGAGGTGCTTATCCTGGATTACCTGGGTGAGCCCTAAATCCAAAGTCGGGTATCCTTCTGAGAGCGAGGCAGAGGGAGATTAGACAGAAAGGGGAGAAGATGAGGACAGGGACGAGGCCTGGATTGGGGCGGACAGGCCAAGACTCTGCAGAGGGTATTAGAAAGTAGCACCAAGTAAATACAAACTGCTGCTGGAGAGCTGGTGAACAACAAAACACGGTGGGAAACCTGGTTTTTCAAAGGAGGGTGGTGTGTGTCTCGGCTCTCAAACTTCATCTGGAAAAGCTAGGGTGTTGGGAGATGGCAAAATATAGGCTAAGATTTTATCTCTTCTATGTCTTTACCCCAGAAGAAGCTCTGAACTTCATCTTGTCCTGCCTCGAGGATGGGAAGATCCAGAGCCTAGGAGAGAATCCCAACATAGATGCCCACAATGAAGCAGCCTGCAGCAAGCTGGCCAAGAAGGCGGTGCAGTGGGGCTTAGGGGACGACGTCACAGTGACGGTGGTGCAGATGGGGCAAAGAAAGCTTTGCCAGGCCAGGAGGGGGGCGTGGTATTGACTTGAAAGGTTCATTTGTGTGTGTACGCATAGGTGTACTTCATGTACTCCTGTGGGACTCTGCCATGGTTATAAATAAGGTTACCTTTTTTCTAAAAATCAAATAAAATTTTATATTTTATTAAGCAATAAAGTAATTTTAATTTTTGACTTTAATAATAAAAATATAAACTAAGAAATTTCTAAATTTAATCACGTGAAGAATTGAAGGCAGAATAAATATATCCTGCAGATGCCCAGGGGAAAAAAGTAAACTAAAAATTATTGAGATAGCAAAAGACAGCAAACTTCAGACGTTTTGTAAGTCAAAAATAATTTGCCAAAGGCCAAACATATGATTTTATTATAGGAGTGAGTAAAAGGAACAAAACCTGAAATCATACAAACCATCAACTTAATTTTATTAAAAATGTACACATATAGAAAAAGACTGAAGTAGAATATCTAAATCAGCGATTTTCGAACATTGTGCCGTAAGAATTTCACAACCTGCAATATCTGACGGTTTAGTCGGGGCTCTGCCCTCTTTCCCCGGAGACTGTCAAATAGAAGATGAAACAGCCCACACAGCAACAGCCGTCCAGTGTGAATGAGGCTAAGTTATACCCGTTTATTGTCAAACCGGCAAAAATATACTTTTTGGTGTGCCACAGAATTTTAGTAATTAGTTTATGCGTGCCATGAGATGCGAAAGGTTGAAAATTGCTGATCTACACCATTAAAATTAAGAGCTAGTCAAATCACACAGGTCATTTTATTTTATTTTTCAATTTTTTTGTAATAATGACTTCATTTATAACCCTAGCCCTAATGAAACTTGAGCATATATTGATACATACTTATTTATTATATGTTTATACACATTTATTTATATATTTTAAAGATTTTATTTATTTTTAGAGAGAGGGGAAGGGAGGTAGAAAGAGAGGGAGAGAAACATCAATGCGTCATTGCCTCTCACACATCCCAACCAGGGACCTTGCTCGCAACCCAGGCATGTGCTCTGACCAGGAATCGAACCAGCAACCTTTTGGTTTGCAGGCCGGTGCTCAATCTACTGTGCCACAGCAGCCAAGGATATGTACACATACTTATTAATTATATATATATATATACACTTATGAAAACTATGGAAATATGTTTTTGGCTGTATTTGTCATGTGTTTTGCTTTATTGATTTCATGAATGGTAGAATTTTTTGGTGGCTTAACTTGTTGGCCAAGGTGTTGTGATGTCCCCGTGCTGGCACTGCAGTGCCCCACGAGCATCTGCTGAGGTGCCGCTAACGGCGACCCCAGAGCACTCCTCATCTTCGTGGACCGGGGGTCCCGGTGCAGAGAGCCCTGTGTGAGCATCAGCTGAGGCCTTGGAGGTGCTGTGCGTCCATTGTGGATGCCAGCTGGTCTCCATCTGAGGGGGAGGAGGAGGGTCCCGTGCTCACACAGTCACTGTCAGTCATTGAGCACCTTTGAAATCTGTCGCGGTTGTAGTGTGGATGTTGGGGTGCCCTGTCCTGCAGGGGTCCTTCACTCCAGACTTTCACAACAGTGCAAGCTGGTCATCGGTAGTGACCACATATGCTGGCCCTTCTTTTTTCAAAGGGAGAAGTCACCCAAGAGGGCTGGATTTCTTAGAAAAAAACATGGCAAATCCCCCTATGCCTGGTGGAGAAGGTCAGTGTTCGTGACAGAAAGTGAGAAATCTGGGCAAAATCATTAGCAGAGCCAGAAATGCAGTCAGGTCTCACACATGCTGGGGACAGCTGCCGGCAGGACAGAGGAATGTCGCCGCCACCAGGAAGGAGACACAGGAACAGTGCTCGGATTTCCTGCCACGTGCCTGCACCACTTGCGGATCAGTTCTAGAGGGGAGAATGTCACACCAGTGGTTACTTAGAAAATGTGAGAATGTGGACTGGTTTCCAAAATAAGCTGTTGGTAATTCTTGCTGTATTTAATGTCCAGCTGTTTTTTTTTTTTTTCCTGTGGTTTTCTGTTTCCCATTAAACATCTGGAGGAGCTCATTAAGTTGGGGAATGATGTGAAGGTTGAGAGTGTCTTCTAATTAAAAAAAAAAAAACTAAACTAAATAGGAATACATCCAGAGAGAGGGGAAAACAGTGATTGTTTTTCTTAACCTGTAGGGTGAGTGGATAGAAGAGAAAGCATGTTACTCACTTATCAAAGTATGTAGATGTCATAGAAAGGCTGCATGTCCTGAATTTGGTCTCATCCAAACTCCTTTCTTATTATTAATAAGATCATGTTTTGGTCATCTTGACTACTGCAAAAGCATTTCTCGTATCTTCTTCTCTTCATCACCATTATTATAACTCTTTAAACGTCACAAAAGGGGTATTTTCATAGGTCCTCTCTGCTCTGACCTCCTCCCACGGCTCTGACAGCCCACCCTGCCGGGACCACCTCTGAATTCTCCCCAGAGATCCCGCATCTTCCCACTCTTTGTCTGGACTATCTGTAGTGATCCTTTTGGGTTTTTTTCCCCCCAGGAGGTATTTTAATAACAGTTCCCACAAATGCCCTCACCCATTCCTTGAAACCTCACACTGGGCTGCCCCAAAGCAGCTTGAGAAAAGAGTTTGGAGGTGGAAAGTATGTCTAGGGTGAGACCCCAGAGGCCTTTTCGGGAGCTCAAGAAGGGTTCTCCTGGGGATGAGCCTCCATGGGGCCCACAGTGGGTGAGTAACCTGGGGTATTTATCCATGGATCTCCACCCCCACTGGCTTCAGGCACCTTGTGGGCAGAAAGAAAAGGGCCTGAAACCCTTGGCAAGAACAAAGCCTCCTGCACAAGTGGCCTCCAAAGTGGGCTGAGGGTCCCCTGTCCCCAGGCTCCCAATTAGACCTCGTCCCTCTATGCCACCTTCCTTCACATGCTATTGCCCTTGCCTTACAGAAGGATCAGCTGTCCTCAGTTCTCCTGGCCCTGCATGGCCCAGATCCCACCTAGTTTCCCTCCTTTCTCTGCCAGGCCCTGCAAGGAGTGGTCTGTACTGGTGTCTGCGCCACAACACCTCAGTCCCCTCCAGTCAGTCCTGCCCCCTGCTGAACAGCTTTGTTGTGGAGTCCAAAGGCTGCTTCTCTATC
>PVJI01003634.1:0-120756 GCA_004026765.1 Micronycteris hirsuta
ACGAGTTTATATTTTAGTTATTTTAATATGTTAGATAAAGATGTATAAAAGATAAAAAGTTGACAATTCTTTTTTAATGCCCTTTTGCATATATGTGTACTCATGTGTGTATAGTTTCTTTAAAATAATCTTAAAAATAGTCATGATCCACAATTAACTAGGTCCTGCAGAAAATAAAATGAGTTATAATTTGTGAGTAGAATTTTCAAATAGCTTAAAATAAATAAAATTTAAGCTAACATTTCTATCTGCTACTTGACAAAATATTGGCAGTGTTTGTGCAAACACTGAAATCACCATACTTTTTTTGAGGAGTCCTCTCACAGTCTTATGTTCATTCACCTTGGATTCAAAGATTCTGCTGATGATGGAATTAACATAACCTCTCCTGTATAGGTTTGTGTCTTTGAGTGCTGGTGACACTGTGATGATACATAGCACCAGTAATTGATTAAACTGACTTCTCACCCCAGCGCTCACCGACAGGTGACACTTAGCAATATATTACTGCAGCCCCATTCATTGTACCTATGATGCACTGGGACAGAATGTCACCACAGAGTCCTTTCCTGAGTGATATATTTCCCCCTCAAGAGTTGTCAAAGACTAAGTATGCACATTCAAAGCCAGTCTATGTGCCTATTTAAAGAGTAAAAACAACTTTAAAAAAATCTTAATATTTCAAAGACTGCAAAGGGTGTATTATGTTCTAGAATCCCAGGCAATCCAAGCTTATAAATGATGCATTCTGGTTGCATTGTATATATATGAAAAGCGGAACATTCCTCCTGAGAAAAGAAACTTATGGCAAAAGGCAGACACTCTGAAGGATGGTTTACAAAATGAAGTGTGATTAGGGACCTAGAGATTTCTGGAAAAAGTTCATGTGAAGTTTAAAAGAAAAAGAAGACTCCATTGAACTATACAATCATCAAGGAAGTAGAAATAATAAAATGAGTCATTTTAACCTCATGTATTTAAATGCCTGGCTATGACCAGCATAGGAAAAATGAAGACAAATGAGTCTCAGAGTCCTGTCTGATATCCAAAGAGACTGAAATACATAATATTTGCCTGCACACTGTAAGGAATGGTGCTGTACCTAGTGTGGAGGACTTGCCAAAAATTAGACTAATTGATCATTTAAATATCCATCTTTATCAGCTCCTCACTTTTCACTGTGGGGAGCTAAGGCTAAATATTCCTACAAAATAGAGAATAGGATTCATAAAATTCCTCTCTAGCTGTCTATAGCAATATATATGAGAAAAAATAATTAATGAAGACTTTTCTTATCTTAAATATAAAAATTATTCCAAATATTTGGCCCATGTTAAGACATAGGATTAAGGAGTCAAAAGTCAATGGTTTATTTAGACTATATTATTTCACTATCATTACGTGCTTTTAAAATCAGGTCTGTGTTTGTAAGTATAGATCAGGAATTCAACTGTATATCAATACCTCCAAAGAAACAAAGGGAATTGAGGATAGTTTCTCTAAAACCACTTCTTTTGCATATTTTTAAAATTTATATTTTTAAAAGAAGCCCCTTTATGCCCATCGACTACAAAAAATATTTTACTAAATGAAGAACATATCCCTTAAGGTACAGAGAAGTAGAGGAGAAGGAAAAAATGTATGTGTGTCTAGTTTTTCATTTAAAACAATAGTTTTTTCTATTGTTACAGCAGTAAAACTGTTTTTTTAAGTTTAGATTAAGCTACCTTCTTCCTTTTCTTTCCTTCACTTCAGTCCTAAACCTGCACCTGTAAATCAAGTGATAGCACCTTTAGCTCAAATATAGAACAAAGTGATCATTCAAACCATTTGAAGCTGGCTGTCCAGGTTTCTCAAATTAATTTCTAACTGTCATTTTAATGAAGAAATAATCAGGCTATCAAAGTGTGAACTTTTAAGAAAGTCTCTCAGATTGAGTAAAAACAGTTTGGGGCAATCCTCGTTTGCTGCATCTATAATGGGAATTCAGAATGAACAAAATAGCAGCAGTTCAAATGCATGCAATGCTCTGATATTGATCATTGTGTTCTGACATGTCCGGCACACAGCATTCCTCTCTGACTCAGGCGCACCGCTCTTTCTATATATGTGCTACGTTAATTTGGAGATGACAAGTCATCATCGTTAGGATTTTCTAGGAAGGACAAATACATGTGTATTTATGTCCTTTTTCTCTCCTGAACTTCCACTCTCATTTACTGCATCTTATGTAGATTGCTGCATATAAAATATCCAGTGGTATATGATCATCATTTGCAACCCCTCCCAAAAAGCCTAAGTAACAAAGACTTGGAGATGGAGACCCAGTTTTTGCCTTCAGGAAACTTAGGTTCTGGCATTTCCTAATGCATTGTCACTGTTCGTTCATTCACTCATTTGATTTTAAAAGAGTGATAAAGGTCTTACCTAATCAACAAAAGAAACAAGCAAGCAACATATAACCAGGAACATTGAAATAAAGAACAAACTGACAGTAACCTGAGGGGAGGGGGAGAGGGATAATAGGGGAAAATAGGGGAAGGGCTGTCAAGGAACATGTATAAAGGACACAAGGACAAAGCCAAAGGGGAGGTAAGATCAAGGGTGGCAGGTGGGGATGTGTGAGGTGGGGGGGAGTGGTGGGGGAAAGATGGAGACAACTGTACTTAAACAACAATAAAAAAGTAATACCTATTTAGCATTCAAACTTAAAAAAAAAGAGATAAAGGACTATCGTGTGCCAGGCATTGTACTACTCAGGGTCTCTTTCCCTATACCAAGCATTTGTACAGGCATTCTTATATCAAATGTTTATCAAATATTTATTGAAAGAACATTTTGCAGAATTCAGGAAAAATTTCCTATGCTCCTAACTATATCATAAGTTGTTGTTGATAACATTTGATCCTTAGTATCACTATTATAGATAAAAATGGATTGACTTGGGGTATTAAGTTCTACAAATTAAGAATTTAAAGTTTTGTTTTTCTTTTTCTCTGATATTCTTAAAATAATGCCAGAATATTCTTTTTAATAATTTATGGTATATAACTAAAGTACTACACATTTCTGCACCTGAATTTATATGTTGACGAGCATATTTATTAAGTAAAAGTCTTACAATATTGTATACTCTTTACGAAAATTTTCTCTTGGGCCAAAATCTAGCCAGGCTTTTTGAATCCTCTCGTCAGCTAGGCTGTAACCTTGGCCATATGAAGCCATGAACAAACAGTAAGAGTTTCTAAGAGCAAAAGGCCACTTCCCCAGGGTGGCTCTAGGCCCACCTTTAAAACGCCTGCCTGAGAAAACTCAGGCTGCTGGGAAAATCTACAGTGTGTGTCAGCCAGCACCTCCAGACAGGGCCTGTCTTTCTGTCACCTCTGTGCAAACCAATGTTCAGTTCTGTTCTAGTAATGCTTCTAATTAGAATTATACTTCTTTGGTGCTTTTGGTTTTTGTTAACGTGTACATTTGGGGGCATCCGTAATTTTATAAACACCTGACAACAAAGTTTTCAATTGTTCAACATTTGTCCATCAATATGTCATCATCTGTGGAGTCACAAAATTAGGTGCACACACATAAGCACACACACATATACCTCAATCGTGAGGAAAATTAATAGAAAATTATTATTTTGAATACATTTCAGAACTTACATTTCTATAAATTCCTTATACTTATTTATTTATTTGTTAGAATCAACCTGTGAGTTTTTTTCCCTTTTGTCTTTAAAATTCCTTCTGTATGCTTGAAATGGACTGACTAAAATAGTAACCTAGAACTGACATCTGCCTCCCACGTACAAAGGTGTTTTTAGTGGAGAAATCTTTATAAACTTAACGTTAAAAAGGCAAAGGCAGGGCACACAGCAAACATCCTGTGGAAAATGTGGAATATCAACCTTATGCGTGGGTCTGTTTTACAAACTTCATAGTTTATTAAGTGAAAAACATTATTTACAAAAGCAACCAAGGGTAAAGACAGTGTCTTATTTTTCTCTGTAGGCTGGTTATTTCTCATAATTGTTACATTTGTGGCTTTCCTGAGCTGCTAGTGATGTTCATTAACATTTTGATAGGAGAGACAGGTTCAAAAAGAAAAACTTGCCTTCAGGGAATTAAATCACTTACTAACCATTAAACTAGTCCCAGCTCTTGACAAAAGATGCCCAGCTATTAGCCAAGAAAGCTTCTCCCTGGTGTGTCATTGATAGTAAAGTGCTTTTACTCGCTAAGTAAATGTGTCTTCCATCACATTTTAGAATTCTAGACGATAACACTAGCTTATAAACTCACAAAAATATAATTATGGCTGATTAACTGTGAAGAGCACTTATTTCAAAGATAACATTTTTCAGTTGACAAATGTTCCCCAGAGCTTCTCTTTTAGTATATGACATTTTCAAGTGTGGCTTCACAGATGAAATAGAGTTCACTACTATCTGTTAAAGTAGTTATCATCCATAATTTGGCCTTAGTATGTTTATAGAGCATATATATTCACGTCAGCAACAGTTTCTCTCAGAATCTAACACCATAAAGGCTCCTGATAGCTCTCAGATATGAAATACAAAGTGATATTTTATACAAATAATCACAAAGCACTTAGTTCTTAATTTTGTAAAAGAAAAAATATTTTATAGCACATGCACTAATGATGTGATAATGATTTGCATTTGCTTACATGATTTTAATGACAAACGAATGCCTTTTCTGAAACACAACTCTCTCATTCCTTATTTCCCTGACTATTGTCATATGGGTGAAGATTATTCAAATGTATCTGAGAATTTATGCTTATTCTGAAATAACATATCTCTTAACTGTGATGGTATTGCTGAGTTGTCTTCAGGTGAATTGTGTTAAGAATTGGTTTTGGGGCCCGGCTGGTGTAGCTCAGTGGATTGAGCGTGGGCTGGGAACCAGAGGGTCCCGGTTCGATTCCTAGTTGGGGCACATGCCTGGGTTGCAGGCCAGGTCCCCAGTGAGGGCCATGTGAGAGGCAACCATACATTGCTCTTTTTCCTTCCCTTCTCCTCTCTCTGAAAATAAATAAAATTAAAAATCTTTAAAAAAAAAAGATTTGGTTTCAGGGATTAATTTTGACAAGATAAAATGAAGGAAAAATGGATGAGTTGCTGCTTATTTGAAGCAAAGATGTTTAATCCCAAAAGAGAGGGTGGAAATGGCGTGTAGAGAAGGATTAAAGAGTGAACTAAGATGACAAGAGCAAAATATCATATCTAGACACAGAAAGAAGGGATACTGATCCATTATCATAGGGATTTCTACATAATCACTGAGCTAAAACTCCATAAAGTAAGGGTAATTTCTATTTTTAACTTTTGTATAGTGAAATATAAGATGGAAAAAGTTGTTATAAATGTAAAGAAAATCATGGAAAGATTAATGTTCTTACAAATAATGTAGGCTCACAAGAAAACATTCAATCCAACCTTATCTGACTTCAATTCCTAATTAGATAAATGAGATTACCCCTGATTCTTTGTCTAGTGGAGAAATTGATGAATCATCACTGGAGGAAGAAGACATTATCTGAATTCTCTGTATAAAATGTGGTTATAAAGAAATCAGAACAACGCAGTTAGCAAACACAATTACAGGACTGAATACATAATTTGCAGGGCCCAGTGAAAGATGAAAATGCAGGGCGAATTACTCAGAGTGACTAAGAATTTCATGATGGTGACGGCAGAATATTAAACCAAATGTGGAACCATGCTAAGTATTGGGGACCCATGTTCTGTATGCCCATAAAACTGGTAGGTTATAGATATGTGATAGACCACATTAACAGAATAGTATCTTCTAGCCATAGGGAACATTTACTTATAATAACTGTAACTTGAGTTACAGAGCATATGTCAACAATAAATTTTAAAAAGTAGTCATTCAAAATATGAGGTCTGTCCAGAAAAAGTCCAGCCATTGTTATTATAATGAGAATAATTTGTACAACATCGGTGTAACCTGACAGCCAAGGAGACTGGACTGGAATGTGCACGCATGAAAAATGATGACTTCACTGTACTAGTCAGTGGGGGCAGTAGACACCATTTAGTGAGCAGGGGTACTGTGCGGCCATCACATTAAAAATAGCTGAGTAGGTACAGCAATGAATCTGCATCAGATTTTGTGTTAAGCTTGAACATTCTTCTGTGGAAAGTATTCAGATGATCGATAAGGCCACAGCCATGGGCAACTGATGATTAGCAGCTTCATCATGACAATGTGCCCACTTATGTATCACTTCTCATGCAGTTTTTTGGTGAAACACCAAATCATCCAGGTGACTCAGCCCCCCTACAGCCTAGATTTGGTGCCATGAGACTTCTGGCTTTTCCCAAAACTAAATCACCTTAGAAAGGAAAGAGATTTTAGATTGCCAATGAAATTTGGGAAAATATGATGGGGTGGCTGATGGTGATTGGGAGAACTGTGTGAGGTCCCAGAGTACATACCTTGAAGGGGACTGAGATTTCATTGTCCTATGTACAATGTTTCTTGTAGCTTTTCAATAAATGTCTGCTTTTCATAATACATGGCTGGATACTTTCTGGACAAACCTCGCATAGTCTATAATCACTATAGAATTAAGACAGAAAACAGCACTAACACATAACTAAAAAACATATAACCACTTGGAAATTAAGCAGTGTGCTTCTAAGTAACCAACAGAATAAAGAAGGCACATTGGGAGATACCAATCCTATGTTGAACTGAATGATAATACATACGTGACATGTCAACATTTACAGGATGAAGATAAATCATAGAAATATAGAAATTATAAACTTACATTAATATATTAGAAAATAAAATCAAGAAAATCTGAAAAGCAATGATTTAATGTTATATCTTAAGAGTGTGGAAAAAGAATAGCAAATCAACCTCTTATCATAAGAAAATAATAAAAATGAGTATAAATTAATGAAATAGAAAAAAACATTACATAGGTAACATCCCACCAGGCCTAAGTTTATTATTTTATGAGTCATAAAACTGATAAATCTCTAGTAAGACTGATCAATAAAAAAGGGAGAAAATGCAAATTACCATCATCAGAAATGAAAATATCACTATCTATCTGTTGAGTCAGTTCCCGAATATCTATGGCAATCCTCTTGTCTAGGAACACTCACCTAGGCTGTATTGCTCCCAACTAGCTGTAGGGCCACAAGTGAGGTCACTGGTAGAGAGGGAGGGAGGGCAACGTGGAGCGTGAGAGAGAGAAAGAGAGAGAGAGAGAGGACTGGGGTTCTGCCTTTATTTGGTCCAGGGGTAGGATATCTGGGGTTTCTTGGGTTCATTCACTGTTAACTGATTTGAAACATAAGAGGAGGAATTAGGCATGGGAGAGTGGAGGCAGGGTTATTCAAGTGGTTGGTTGGTTATCTAGGTCACTCAAGTTTTCTGAAAGGGAAACTTCATGGGGGGGGGCTAGCTGTTTACTGGTTGTCTAGCTAGTGCTGTGTCATACAGCTGGCAGTGTTTATTAAAATGGATGTCTTTTGCAATGGATGCCTTAGCAATCAAAAGATTAATGTCAGGCACTTAAATTACAAGATTCTGCATATAGTAAAAAGATAATATTATGAATAATTTTCTGCCAATCTACTTGAATATTTAAATAGGAAAAGTGCCTTTGGGAGGAAAACTTCGCAAAATTTACAGGAGGAGAAATATGATATCTAAATAGTCCAACATCCATTAAAGAAATTTAATCTATTATTAAAATCCTTTTTACAAAAAACTCTGCATAAATATTATTTCACAAATAAGACCTGACAAATATGTAAGTAAAATATAACACCAATATTACATCATATAAAAAATGAATGGACTCTCAGTAAAGAATACATACAATTCATAATGGACTCTCAGTAATAATGATGTGTCAGTACAGGTTCATCACCTTTAACAAATGCACCACTCTGGTGGTAGGTATTGATAACAGAAGGCCATCCTTGTCTGGAGGGCAGAGGGCATATATGAAATTTCTGTGTATCTTCTATTCAATTTTGTTATGAACCTAACACTACTCTAAAATACATGTTTATTTATTGTGTTTAAAAAATGTACCATATTCCCCGACAAATAATTAATCCAGAAGAATGATGGTGCTGCTGATGATTTCCATTTGTAATTTCCAAATAAATTGACTATTTAAATCTCTGAAATAATTTTCCAAGAGGAGATTTCACTACAGTATTAAATGAAAACAGTCCATTGTTCTAGTCATGAAATTAATCCCCTTTTCAAATAAATTTGAAAGAAAATTTATGTTCATGGCAAGTTCATATAATTGTAGAAGCAAATATAGTTACTTGCCCTTGACCAAGACACTCCAAATCCATGAATGTCTTGGGACATTCCCAGTTACCCTTTAGTAGAGTGATTACTAGTCATCCCTTTAAATGACACAGAGATTAGTGTCTCTCAGGTTAGTGGTGGCATACCTTCCATTCTTCTGTATTATAAAACCTGCTAAAAAACAGAAAGGGGATCAAATTGAAAAGCCTTAAAAGCCAACTTATCTTTCTATGCTATTATTACACAACTGAGCCTGTTGTCACTGTACATATGTGTCAGAGAGAAAAATACATGAAATACTCTTCTTGTGATAGAGAGTGGAGGAGGCAACATTGATGGCATTTCTTTGAGGGGTTCTTTAATTAAGAGAAAAAAATGTTCCATTACATTAGACTACTGACCACATCACATCTTCCCTTTTAGTAATGAAATATTTGTATGAGTTTTAATTATTTCATTAATTTCTGAATTAAAAAACACATACATATAGGGCATTTTAGGACCTAAAATGGCACATATTTTTCTATTATAGGGCATAATAGAAAACATTAATACGGAAAAGTTAAAATCATCCATTAGATATCACTGAGAAAGAACCAACATTACTATTTTATTTTATCCCAGTTTATTTTCTATTTTATGTGTATTTTTATTTACATGTATGCTTTGAACAGGAAACTGATGTGATCTAATCCATATATTCAAAAGAGGTCATCGAATTGGAGATAATAACATAAGTGGAAAGTGAAATAGGATCTGATGCTGTAGGTAATGCAGGCCAAGGAAGGAAATAAAGATGCAATCGAGAGGCAAGAAAGGATTTTCCCCATAGGTTTCTCTGGGAACATGATGGTTCTGCTAAAACCTTGATTTCAGACCTCTAACATCCAGAACTGTGAGACAATATATTTTTGCTCTTTTAAATTAACAGATTGTGGTATTTGTTCTAACAGCCTTAGGAAACGAATACAGCACTTATGTAAATATCTAACTAATATTAAGATTTGCGGAAGGGACCAGACAGAGAGGATTTTGCATGCTGGGTTGGTTTTAGTAAAAAGACAAAAATTGACAGCTGCAAGTCAAGATTATTCTAAGAGACAAAATTTAAGGCTGGGAAACCATCAGAACCATAATAGTTTTACAACATATGGTCCTAAAATGCCTTAATTTTGCATTTGTATTGAAGCAAGATGGAGAAAGGAAAATAATCTTTATTGGGCACCAACAATGTTGCTTGATTTTGTTAGATGCTTTCACATACGTTATCTCACTTAGTCCTTGGAATTACCTTTTACTGTAGATATTTTTTCTCCCATTTTAGAAAAAAACAAAAAAAAACAAGGAGGAGAATTATGCAACTTGAAAATTCGCACAGATTAAATCTAGAACTCAACTTGGTACTCAAATCAATATGACCAAAAGTCTTCATTTATTATAATAACTTATCTTGCCCAGTTTTAAAGTTAAAAGCAAAAAACAAATATTGCATTTTTGTTTATTGTTGGTATTGTTTTGGTTGTGTTGTTTTGCTTTTCTGTTTAATATGTTCCAAAAACCATTATTAATGTGATCCAGGTAGACATTACTTGAAGATGTGTCTTTAGAAAATGAAGCAAATGAAGCAAGTTTGATACAATAAATTGGCTTTACAGGAGAACTTAAGAGGCCCCACTACAATATTTCAGATTCTGCGTGAAAGAAAACTGAGGTTATAATTTGATATTTTCTTCTAGCTTTAGGTTAAAAAAGAAAAACCTAAGGAATTCTAACATGTTGTTTATTTGAGTATTCCCAAATCTATAGGAAAGTGAATTTTTTTGCAATATGTTTATTTTTTTGCAGAATTGTTTATAGAAGTTTAAAAGAACTATAAAATATAGTTTGTGACTCACAGTATTAAAAACTGCTCTATTTCTTATTTGTTATTTTATTAATAAGTCTAAATTTCTATTCTTTTTCAAAATAGTTATTTTGACAATAAAATTGTTTTCTCAAGCAGCTGTGATGTTCAGTTGGCAAGGAAGAATTGTTTGCCCATTATCCTGCCTGATACCTCTTTTTAAATCTTAAAATATAAGAATTTACTTTACACTTGAGTTCACCCAGAAAATATTTGTTACTTATTGTTAATATATAAAAAAGTACTACTTGGCTGTAAGAAAATGTTAAGTAAAGGTACTTCAAAGCAACACCAGGTCACAAAGTATGTTAAATAAATAGATTTAATACATTTTGAGATAAATGTTGATACATGGGTTCAAATTATCTGGCTATCCATACAGAACATATATGACATAATAAAATATAATAAATATTATATGAAATGTTAAAGGGACTTATCTAAGAAAAAGAAGATAAAAATATGAACAGTAAAATGACAATAAACTCACAACTATCAACAAATGGACTTAAAAGAAAAGAAAAACAATTAAATAAAAACGAAATAAACAACCAGAACAGGAACAGAATCAAAGAAATGGCCATCACATGGAGGGAGTTCAGTGGGGAGGGGTAAGGAAGGAATGGGGCGAAAATGTACAAGGAAGAAGAAGCATAATTAGTAGACATAAAATGGATAGAGAGAGAGAAAAAATGGTATAGGAAACAGAGGACTCAAAGAACTTATATGTACAACCCATGGGCATGAACGAAGGGGAGGAAATGCTGGAGGGTTGGTGGGGGCAGGGCAGAGGGAGGATAAAGGGGGAAAAATTGGGAAAATTATAATGGCATAATCAACAAAAATACTTTAAAATAAATAAAAAATACAAAAAATTAAATAATACAATAATAAATTATTATCAGAACATGCTCAATGTGATGCTTTGGAAGGATACAGATTAGCCACATCTTTATCTAATTTTATTAATATAATGGAATTTTGGAAAATATACTTATGTATTAATTAAATATGTGCAGAATATTTTGATTGAGTAATGAAAACATATAGAAAATGTCTTTAAAAATAACAAATTATCAGATGCAAATAACCAGGGCGTAATTGAAGTAAACAGAAAAACCCTGAGGAAAATATACTTTATTTTATTACATAGTTACAACAGAAATGCAATTATTTACATGAAAGATTTTGATGAACAATCGCTCCGCAGATGGTTCGCACAAACTACACTGAGCACTGCGTAAGCTATAGCACTTTATAGCATTATGTAGCGCTACTGTAAGCACTTTGCTTATACAAATCATTGCGATGTTGTTATATTCAAATGGCCTTTTTGAAAAAAGAAAATTGGTTTAAGAAATAAACATTTCTTTATGTGGCTTACATACAAATCTTGGTAATGATGGAATTAAAAACCTGTAACTATTTTTTAATTTCAAGAATATTTTACCAAGTCAACATTGCTGAAGCAAAAATTGCTAGAGTTCGTGTTAACCTGTGAAATGCTCAGGAAATCTGGCTATCTAAAAGCTTCTGAAGTAACTTGTCTATTTACAAAATAAATAATGCCATGAAAGATATAATCAGAGCATGTTGGCTTGAAATTAAAATTCAGAGAGATTCCTACCTTTGGTTTTCTACTGACATACTATCTTCTCAGCTAATATTTGTACAGGATTTACTGTTTTACAATTTGTATGGCCTTACCTAAATGATCACAATTGCTATGCAAAACAAAATGGCAATAGATTCAGGCCAGGTGTTAATAGCTTCTTTTTAAAATTGAAGGACTTGGCCTGGCTGCGTAGCTCGGTTGTTTAGAGCATTGTCCTGATAGGCCAAGGTCACAGGTTCGATCTCTGGTCAGGGCACATACAAGAAGCAAACAATGAATGCATAAATAAGTGGAACAACAAATTGATATTTCTTCTTCTCTCTCCCTTTCTCTCTCTCTCTCAACAACCAATATTTAAAAAATGAAGGACCTCTGTCCACAATGTTGGTGTTGTCCTATGTCACAAAGCTGATAAATGATGAAGTTACAGCTTAACTCTGGTTTGCTGATTTCTAGTGGCTTGTATTCTTTCCTTCTGCAAAATTTGCCAAATGTGGAAATCAGAAAGCTTTGTGAGTTAGATGAATTACAGAAGTTTAGAAGATTCATTCTTTTAATTTAAAATGTGACTTTGAAAAGTATTATATTAATAGGTTAGTACTATTAAAGGAGGTCTGCTTGAAAGAGGCAGTGAGCCCTGGCTGGTGTAGCTCAGTGGACTGAGTGTGGTCTGCAAACCACGGAGCTGCTGGTTTGATTCCCAGTCAGGGCACATGCCTGGGTTGCAGGCTAGGTCCCCAGTGGGGGCCATGCGAGATGCAACCACGCATTGCTATTACTCTCTCTCTCTTTCTCCCTCCCTTGCCCTCTCTCTAAAAATAGATAAAATCTTTAAAAAAAAGAGGTAGTGAAATCTCAGTTTGCTTTTATATGCATTTAATAACTGGATAACTTTAAAAGATAAGTAAATCACTTTATCTATTCAAATGAAAACTGCAAGTTTTGTAGTTTGAAAACAGAGGAAAATTTTTTAAAAATTACAGAAGTTATTGCAAAGTATTTGATAAAATGTTTTGATAACTATTTCCATAATTGATATTCTCCTAAAATTCATGTTCTCATTATTTTAGGGTGAATATATGTATGATATGTAATCCATAATGGAAGATGCACACATTCTAGGGACACATAACTCAGGCAACCTATGTATGAGAAAACCTTTTGATATGTAACCAGCCACTAATACAGGTCTGATTCTTCTGGACAGGGACTCATCTCCTATTGCAAGAAACTCCCTTCAGTTTCCCGGATTCATAACTGTCTTTCATTCCTTCTGGGGGACAATTTCTCCTTGTTTATTATGAATAATACTTTACAAGGAGTCATACCTCCACCTTATAGCTGCTCCCACATGGGCACATGTCTTCCCTGCTCTTTGGTAAGATAAACGATGAAGAGTCTGCCTTACAATCTCGCAATACTGTTCTGGATTGTAACCATTGACAGTCTTCTCTGCCTACTAGCAAGTGGAGGTGTGGCCACAGGGATTACCCCAGTTGTTCAATGGGCACAAGAAGCAGCCTTTCTAAAACATAGCTCAATACCCATTACGTTAGGTTTGGAAGATATTTTGATTGGAGTTTTAATTTAAGAAGCCAAGGTTTAGAAGGATAGTGTACTTTCTAAGGCTGGAAGTAAATGCATGGGTTCATTTTGTGGCTCAGGGTTTATTCTATTTATTAACTCACAGCATATTTTGTCAGTTGTAATATTGTTGATTTATAAAATAATCAGGAAGGAACTAAATATATAACATACGGAATTTCACTTGGAAAATTTTCATCAAAGAAGTTTATAGCTTCTAAAATATTTGCTTTTGGCTCTTATCCAACAGTTGTTATTTCATGAGATTGTTCTTTTTTTTTTAAAAGATTTTATTTTTATTTATTTTTAGAGAGAGGGGAAGGGAGGGAGAAAGAGAGGGAGAGAAACAGCAATGTATGATTGCCTCCCACATGGCCCTCATGGGGACCTGGCCCACAACCCAGGCATGTGCCCTGACTGGGAACCGAACTGGGACCTTCTGGTTCCCAGCCCGTGCTCAATCCACTGAGCTACACCAGCCAGGGCTCATGAGATTGTTCTTAATAGCATAACTCAGCCTCCCTAGTCTGCTTCTTTTTAATTTTTTTTATTCTTGTTTATTCCATTACAGTTGTCCCAATTTTTCTCCCTTTGCCCTCCTCCATCCAGCCCACCCCCCACTCCCACAGTCCATCCCCACACCACTGTCCATGTCCATGGGTCATGCATACACATTCTTTGACTAATCCCTTCTCTTTCTTTCCACCATTTCCCCTTGCCCACTTTCCTCTGGCAGCTGTTAGTCTATTCCCAGTTGCCATGTCTCTGGTTCTGTTTTGCTCATTAGTTTATTTTGTTCTTTAGATTTCTCTTATAAGTGAGACTATATGGCATTTGTCTTTCACAGACTTGTTTATTTCACTTAACATAGTAGTCTCCGGTTCCATTTATGCTGTCACTAAGGGTAGGAATTCCTTCATTCTTTGTGCTGCATAGTATTCCATTGTGTAAATATACCACAATTTTTTGATTTACTTATTTACTGATAGGCACTTGGGCTGTTTCCAATACTTGGCTATTGTAAATAGCACTGCTATGAACATAGGGGTGCATAAGTTCTTTTGAATTGGTGTTTCAGGATTCTTAGGGTATATTCCCAAAGTTGAATCACTGGATCAAGGCAGCTCCATTTTTAATTTTTTGAGAAATTCCGTACTGCTTTCCACAGTGGCTGTAGCAGTCTGCATTCCTACCAACAGTGCACTAAAGGTTCTCTTTTCTCCACATCCTTGCCAGCATTTGCTTTTTTGTTGCTGTTGTTGTTATTTTTTGTTTTTTGTTTTTTTGCTAATAGCCATTCTGACAGGTATAAGGTGATATCTCATTATGCTTTTAATTCGCATTTCTCTGATGCTTAGCAACATTGAGCATTTTTTCATATACCTAGGGCTCATCTATATGTCCTCCTTGGAGCAGGGTCTATTCAGGTCCTTTGTCCATTTTTTTAGTTGGATTGTTTGTCTTCCTGATGTTGAGTCTTATGAGTTCTTTCTATATTTTAGAGATTAAATCCTTATCTGAGGTATCATTGACGAATATATTTTCCCATACGGTTGGTTCCCTATCCATTTTGCTGATGTTTTCTTTAGCCTTGAAGACATTTTTTAATTTGATGTAGTACAATTTGTCTATTTTTTCCTTGTATTTTCCTTGCCCTGGGAGATATATCAGCAAAAATGTTTGCTAAGTGGGATATCTGAAATTCTACCGCCTACGTTTTCCACTAGGACTTTTATGGTATCACAACTTATATTTAGATTTAAGTCTTTTATCTGTTTTGAGTTTATTCTTGTGCATGGTGTAAGTTGGTAGTCTAGTTTCAATTTTTTTGCATGTACCAGTCCAGTTCTCCTAACACCATTTACTGAAGAGGCTATTTTTACTACATTGTTTGATTGTGCCCCCTTTGTTAACTATTAATTAACCATAGAGACATGGGTTTATTTCTGAGCCCAAATTACTAGCTGTTTCTGCCTTGTTGCCTTTAAGATTCTCTGTCTTTAAATTTTGCCATTTTGATTGTAATTTGTCTTGGAGTGGGCCTCTTTGGGTTCATCTTGATTAGGACCTTCTGTGCTTCCTGGATTTGTGTGAATTTTTCCCTCACCAAGTTAAGGAAGTTTTCTGTCATTGTTTTTTTCAAACAGGTTTTCTTTCCCTTGCTCCTTTTCTTCTACTTCTGTTGTTCCTATGATGTGAATATTGTTACATTTCATATTGCCCCAATGTTCCCTTAAACTCTCATAGTTCTTTTTGAGCCTCTTTTTTGTTTGTTGTTCTGACTGGGTATTCTTGTCTTACAATTTGCTGAAAGAATCCTCTCGTTCATCTAGCCTGCTTTTAATTCCTTCATGTGCACTCTTCATTTTAGATATTGCATTCTTCATTTCCAACTGGTTCTTGTTCAAGGTATCTATGTCCGTTTTCGTGGTGATGTGGGTCCTACTAAGTTTCTTGTAGTTCTCACTAGTTCCTTGAGCTTCCTTATAACTATTACTTGGAACTGTATGTCTAGCAAATTGCTTGCCTTAATTTCACTTAGTTCCTTTTCTGTTCTTTTGTTTGTTTGGAGGTGGTTTCTCTGTCTCCCCCTTTTTAGCTGTCTCTTTGTATTTGTTTCTATATATTAGATTGATTTGCTTTGACTCTCTGCCTTGTGGAGTAACCTTGTGTGTGAGGAGGCCTGTGGGACCCAGTGATGCAGATTCCTTGATCTCCTGATCTGGATGCTCTCAGAATGACTTCTGTGTGAGTTATGTGGACTCTCTTGTTATATTTGGGTCCTGATTATTACTGGCTCATTCATTGGTGGGAACTCCTCTCTGTCTTTCTAGCTAGAAGGCTCAATCTCCACCACATGCTATATGCTGCTTTATAGGTGCTGGCAGAAAAATGAAAAAAACACCAAAGCAAGCAATGCCTCCCTGACCACCACAGCAATATCAACAACAAGAGAACAAAGCATAATAAAAGTGAAAGGGGAAATGGAAGAGTAGAGAAAGGGGAAAAGGAAAAAAGATTATGAGATTATAAGAGGCGGAAGGGGAAGAGAACTACTACACGTAATGAATTGAAGGAGGGAAATGGGAAAATGGAACACAGAAAAAATAGCAAAAATAATAAAAGGGGAGAAGAAGGGGGCAGTGGAGTAATCAAAGAGTAGAAAAGGAGATATGAATGAAAAAACAGAGCACAAAAAATAAAAGAAAAAGAAAAATAGATAAAAAATAATTTAAAAAGCTATGAAAAAGAAAAAAATAGGTAAGATAATGAACAAGGAACCACGGGGATGCGTCTCTGCATAGTTCGGCCATTGCTTGTGTTTCTCCCTGCAGATACTGCTCTGTTGTCTGAACCTGGGGTAAGCCCATTCCAGGTGCTGTCCACGTCTGGCCCGTGGCAGACTTTTCTTCAAAGCTGGAGTCAATCCACAGTTTGTGGCTGATTTCTCCATGCTCTGTTGCTCCCAGGGTGGGCCAAGCAGGATCTACTTCAGCCTGTCTCTTCCTGCTGGCCTGCTGTCAATCGTAAACTAGTCCCAGACTATTTTTGGGAGGGCTTCTGGCAGAAACAGGGCAGAGGTTCTTGGATCTCCCATGGCAGGTGCCTTTCAGAATTCAGGGAAGATGGTGGGTGTGTTTCCTCTCCCCTGAGCCACTAGTCTGAGTCTGTCCAGGATTATTTCCCTGTACTTGGAAGGGTGGGAAGCCTTAGTAGGCTTCCAGAGCCCAGAGTTTGGGTCTGCCAGATGCTGGGAGAGTGTTTCTGTGGCTTTCCTGTGATGGGGAAGCATCAGCCTGCTTCCTAGGATAGTACATGTATTGGCTGTACCCTAACACCAGTTTCTGATGACCCCTGAATCTGTTTATGTTGCTGTCTCTTCAGCAAGAGTTAAGGTGCAGATGGGAGAGAAGAAAGAAAGAAAAAAGCCAAGCAAAAGAGAACACCCAGAACAAAACAGAACACCCAGAGAAAAGGACAAAGAAAGTTTGCTGAGTGGAGCAAACAGGATTTCAGAGGTTGTGGCTAAGAGATTTCCAGAGGAGGTGGGGGAGCAGTATGCCATAGGATAAGGTAATTGTTTTCCCCTGGGAGGGGCTAGTTTTTCTCAAGAAAGAGGGATGGTGTGATGTCCCCTATATTCAGGCCCACAGCTGCTCCGCCAAGACTTTCTCCAGTGCCTCCCACTTCAGACTTTCCTCGAGGGGCCCCAGATTGTGCCACCCTCCCTCCACTGGGGTCCCTCCACTGGGGCCCAAGGTGCACAGCCACAAACACAAAACCTGTACTTTCCCCCTTTAAGAGAAAAAAAAATGGTGGGTTTATCTCCAGCGGTTTTCGTCTCTCCCCAGAGCAGAGACCCCCCCCTTGGGGCAGACTCCTTGATCTTCTGATCTGGATGCTCTAGGAATGCCCCTTGTGTGGGTTATATGGACTCTCCTGTTGTATTTGGGTCCTGATTTGTATTGGCCCATTCATCGGTGGGATTTTTCCACCAGCTGACTGACTAAGGAGTTCGGCCCCTACCAGGACCACCTCTGCCTTGAGAGGGCTTCTCTAGATGTGGTCTCTTTTAAAATTTTGATGCAAGGAGAGGAGGGTGATTTTTCTTCTAAAAACCTGAATTATAGAGATACTGGAGCTTAACTTCTACTTGGAGGCAATTTATTAGAGAATCGCAGTTTTCTCCCTTCAAGAACATTTTACAACCATCTGCTACGCAATATGAATAATACTTACCATAGTGGGACATTCTGGGAATTTTACCGCTTTTTATTCTAAAAGCTGTTTCAAAAACATATACTCATTGCAAAATCAAGAAAAAAATATTGTATGTATGTATATAGTTCCATTTCAGTCCAAAAGATGAATAATAAAGCACCATTTTAACTTCCTAATGTACTTTTATATATGATATGTTTTACTCACATTCCCCACCCAGAATGTCATGCTAAATAAATCCTTTTCTAGAGGGCTGACTGCACAATCCTCAGTCCTGGAGAGGGAATCAGCTTTGACCCTCTCTCACTTCTAACCCTATTGAAGTGGGACCAGAGAGCTTAGAAGGAACAGGTAGTTCTCTTCTTTCCCAAAGTTAGAAGCCTGAACCAGAATATATTGCTAACTGTGCAGATCCAACCCTAAAACTGTCCTGTCTGTCACATCAACTATAATTTGTCTACTATTTTTGCCATTATCAAAGCAATTATTTTCGTCCTTTCCTTTCCATGTCTCCCAGGCCCTTTTCAGGGCCGCTTCTTTAAGCTTTCTCAGACTCCTCTAAGTGGATGTTGTTAAAAACAAAACCAGTAGCGGAAACTCATTTACATTTTCCAGATCAGTGTTTTGCAAATGGGGTTTATGTTTTAATTTCTGCAGAAGAAATATCTGGTGTACTTATTAAAAAGAAAGATTACCAAACCCACTAAATAAAGTTCTAGTGTTTATAAACTGGGAATCTACATTTTAAGTACACACGCCGGGTAATCCTAACATACCTAAAGTTTAAAAGTTCTTCAGCAGAGTATAGAAATAAATAGAAAGAAAAGGAGAGAATTCATTAAATGTTTCACACAATTATGTCAGGTACCTAATTAAATGTACATGATCATGGATACTCAATTTTGTTCTTCCTCTGTTCAATTCTGTAATACATTCCAAAAGGAAGTCCTCAGGCATTTGAAATGGATCCAAGGCTAACTCATTTCCACTGTGTTACTTAGATTTGTGAATGCTCTCTCAGGGTTATTTCAGCAAATTGAGTATAATAATATTAGAAAGGCCTTTTGAGATTTTATCAAATCCTTTGTGTATCAGTAATCTTTAAAACATATACATGGAAGATGCTTTAAAAATAGTTGACTATGAACTGATTAATTGTTGATAAAACTAACTGCCAACTCACTCCACTTTTCTGACTACCAGTAATTAAAAGTTAACGTTATCTTTTTTTATTATAAAAAAACTTTGGAAGTTCTACTAATTAAATTTCTCTTTAAGCTTGTCAAGAATATTAAAGACGTAGGTCAAGTATGTGGCTATAATTACCATGCCTGTACTGACGAGTTTTAGTTAAGCAGAGTTTTTTCTCTGTATTCACAGACTGTAATTATTTATGTCAATTTTAAATAAATCACTCTCTAGAAAACACTACAATTTGCCCCTGGACCAGGTTGTCTTTTTAATTCTAATTCAGTACCCTGAAATAGGATATTCCCTTACTCAATCCAAACAATATATCTCCAATTTTGTCTATCCATTTATCTCTATTCTAATCATGCCTGTTTTGGAATATCATACCCAAACAGACTGAGCATTACTTTTTTGCATGGTCCAGACTACTCAGGATTGTTCTAAGTTAGCAAGTGTGAGAATGGAAATTGAAGGTTAAATTTGCCCAAATCATCATATTTCAAATTAACAGATTGTGTCAATGATAAAATAATTACAAACTTTGGACAGTACAAGTCAGCTACTATTTTCTGGATATAAACTGCTGGGTAAAGCCTAATTAATCATTTATGAACCTATATACTATTGTTATGATCTGCATATAAAGTGATAATCATGAATGTGGTTGAGAAAATATATGTACTATTCAGTAAGATAAACAGTTTATACTAAGTTTGTCTCTTAGAGGTCCTGATTTAAGCTTTTTCTATGTCATAAACGCCACATAATTTTATGACTAATCCATACAATTATGAGGTTATTAATCCTAAAATTTATAAGGAAGCCAAAAATAACATATCTTTTGTTAAAGAAATGCAATTATATACACACAGTAATGTCAAATAGCAAAACAGTTCTAAAAATTCTCTTTTTACATATCACAGTTATTTTTCCTCTCCTCTCTCACTAAATTCCCCTGGCAGGGCAGGAAGATAAAGGAATAGAAGATGGATACTTTGGCAAGGCTCATTTCTAACCTGTGTTTTCAGTTTATTGGAAGTGTAAAATAATCTACTTTTTAAGATAAATTCTTGACATTGTTATTTTTCCTGTTGTTTGCCTCATTTACAATAGTGCAGAACATGGGAAAATGATGAAAAGTTGATATTTTGGTCAGTTTTAACATAGCAGGTTGTTTTTAACAAAAAATATGTTCTGGTTTCATTTATTGATATTTTAGTGCAGCTGCTCAATAGCCAGTAGAAAATCTGCAAGCCCTAGATACAACTCTGATAAGAATGAGTTTAGAATAGGAGAAGTAGGAAGTATAATAATAAATCCAACCATCCAGAGAAAAAAAGTCATTTCTTTAGTTTTATTAAAAAATATTTCTAGGGATACTTAGATACTTTCTGAAAACAACATTAAAAACTCAGAGTGTAAGTTAGTTGTTTCTAATGAATTTTTCTTTTTGACCATCAATGTGGAAATGCAGAATCATTTGCCTGTGTTAGCTAAAATCACATGTTAGCATGATTCTTTATTGGCCCTTTTAACATTTTTAATTTGTAAGCATATACCTCAAAATCTTTAGTAGAAAAGCATTTTATTATACCATAATATTATAGAATATTTGTGTAATTTAATATTTTCTAAGTGAGTAATAAGTAATACAGTAAAATAAGTAAGTCGACATAACATACATTTTAATTTTTTTCTCCCAAAAGTACAAGAATTCTGGAATTTTTTTATTGCATTTTATTCCCATTACCGTTTACCCGCCTTATGCCCTCTTCCACCCCGATGAGCCCCTCCTCCCCACAATCACCATTGTTGTCCGGGTCCATGCGTTCTTTCAAACTGTCTTAAGTGTACAACTTGATTCCCTTGAAACATTTAAATTATATTAAGCAGTTTATGTTAAAATTTGTTTTTATAAATGTTTATAAAATTTTGTTGTGAAGAGAGCATTCCTGTACATAAACAATGAAAACATGTTGAATTAGTTTTTGTAATGCATTGACATTTAACCATTAGAAAAATTAACTCCTGTAAGTCCGCACAGATTTATTAAATATCAGTAATTTTTGTATATATATATAACTTTTTCTAATTCAAGCACTTTATTAGAAACTTAAATAAAAATATAAATATGACGTTTTCTGATCTCAAAATGAATGAGTAGGGTTACAGACATGTAAATAAATTATTACCTTTTTTAAAGATTTCATTTATTTTTAGAGAGAGAGGAAGAGAGAATAAAAGAGAGGGAGGGAAATATCAATGTGTGACTGCCTCTTGCATGCCCCCCTTACCAGGGACCTGGCCCACAACCCAGGCATGTGTCCTGACTGGAAATCAAACCAGCTACCCTCCGGTTTGCAGGTCGGTGCTCAATCCACTGAGCCACACTAGCCAGGGCTAAATAATATTTAATGTAAGATATTAGATGTCAGAGAAGTGACATACAACAGAAGGGAATGATCCGTGGTGAATGTTACCAAAGATTATCTTGAAAGAGAGAAAATTTTTTCAGAGTGAAAAGAAAAATAAAGAATAGTAAATAGAGGAAAGCGTATATTTCGGAGACATAAAACAATATTGCACAACAAATAATTAAACAGTAATTAAATTGTATAGTCAGTAGTTGCTGGTTAGTCTCTTCATTTGATAGTGAATGTCTTATCGTGTTACTGTTTATGCTCACAAAGAGACAAGAATATTCACCAGTAATGTCAAAAAACTTAAATTTCTTTTAGTGAAGGCAGTATTAAGGCTGAATTAATCTAATACTTATCATTGCTACTCATTTTGTGTATATACATGCATATATGTGTATATACATATATAATTCAAATGTGAGCAAATAAATTGTTAATCACGCTTTAGAATGAGAATATGAAAAGACTTTCTATATATCGTAGTGAAAGTGTCATTCCACATGTAATTCCTGATACACATAATTACATGTATTCATGATGCATCGCCTGCCTGTACATATACACATCTATTATTATATATATACATATAAGGGTGGACCCCAAATATTGGAATTTATTTATAAAAATTGTGTATTTATTCTTACACATTTAAACTTCAGTCAACTTCAAAGTATTCTCCTTTTGGTGCAATATACCTATCCAGATGTTTTTTCCCCACTGGTCAAAACAATTTCTGTACTTGTTGATTTTGATGCCTTTTAGTGTTTTTGCCTTTTTTTGTTTCACCTCTTCCATATGGGCATATCCTTCCCTTTGAGACTTTTTTCATCTGGGGAAACAAAACATCTCTTAGGGGGACATCCAGTGAATTGGGAGGGTGCGTCATGGGGTTCATGCCTTTTTTGGTCAAAAACTGCTGAACACTCAGCATAGTGTGGACAGATGCGCTTATAAAGCATCCATCATGAAATGGGCAGATGCATTCAAAGAGTCTTCAAAAAAATTCACTGAAGCTGAATGCAGCCTCTCACAACAATGCCTGCTGGTACACTGATACAGATGGGTTTCTAGAACACTCACCTAGCGGCTGGAAGCATGTACTATAAGGGGCTGCCCTCCAGAAGACAATTCCATTTTATTGGGTCTATCCCTGTACATATATATTCACTTCGTGTCCTCCTTTTAAAGAGAACTTGAGGAGACTAGATATATATATTCAGGTGAGTAAGAGAAGGGTTTAAAGATAAAAGAAAAACAGTGATTGAATGGAAAAAATCACATAAAACTAGAATTGAATTAACACACAGGGCTTGTGTCAGAGTCGTTTTACTTACTAATGTGGGTCACTTTTGCATCCTGCATTTCTCAGCAAGTAAAAAGGAAAACACAGCTAATTGTAGGATGCATGGTGTCCATAAAATAAAAGCAGTTGTCCAGGAGAAGCAAAACTATTTCTCTAACTAATATAAAAAAGAACATTCTCCCTTAGGTTCTATAGGATGCTATGTAATATAGTGAAAAATATATGTTCTCTACAATGCTATGCAGTGCAGTGTGAAGGACATGCTGACCACAAGACACAGAACCCTGAGTCGAAGGGCTCTTTGCCATAGCACCTTCAATATCTGCTGTTTATGCCTGGTTCTTTCAAGCTTAACCAACACATCGACTGAATAGTATTTCCTGAGCATACAGATAATATGGCCTGCCGTAAGGCCAGATTTAAGCCTATCCACAGAAAAACAGAGAGCACATCTCATATGATATCACCTTTTTAGTATAATGTGTTCCCTGACCTAAACTTCTTAAGCAGTGGAGAGTTTGCAGTTAGAAGCTGTATCAAATTGCTGGGATTATTACTTATTCCAGTTTGCTAATTAGGAGGAGAATCATGTCTTTTAACAATCTCCTAAGCTAGAGGTGGATTTGACTTTTTTTTTTTTTTAAATGAAAAAGAAGGCATTTGCCAAAATAGGTATCTTAATAAAACAGCCCTGGCTGGTGTAGCTCAGTGGATTGAGCACGGGCTGGGAACCAGAGGGTCCCGGTTCGATTCCCCATCAGGGCACATGCCTGGGTTGTGGGCCGGGTCCCCAGTGAGGGCCATGTGAGAGGCAACCATACATTGCTGTTTCTCTCCCTCTCTGTCTCCCTCCCTTCCCCTCTCTCTAAAATAAATAAATAAGATCTTTAAAAAAAAACAGTTAAAAGAAGAAGGAATTTGAACTAGGGACAAATTTGACTTATATTTATTTTTAGAGAGAGGGGGAAAGTGAGGGAGTAAGAGAGGGAAACATAAATATATGGTTGCCTCTCGTGTGCCCCCTACTGGGAACTTGGCCCGCAACCCAAGCATGTGCCCTGACTGGGAATCAAACTGGCAATGCTTTGGTTCGCAGGCTGGTGCTCAATCCACTGAGCCACACCAGGCAGGGCTAAGATTGTGGATTTTGAGGAGGAAAACCACAGAAGTAAAACACTTTTCATCCTATCATATCAAAAGTACATACTATCAACATGATTTATCATCGTTGATGCTGACTTTGACTACCAAGAAGAGCTAGTGTTTGTTAGGGATCTCAATTATAGACAAATTTTTTGCTTTTCATTTTCATAGTGTGTTCTTGGAAGAAAGCCACTGTATTCATGCAACTTAAGTGGGGAGTTATGCTCTGTCTATTGAAGAGCAGTGTCCACATAAATTATTTTGGCTTCTTCTGTATGGGAAAATTGTCTATTCTTCCCAGTTTATTCATTTATCCATCCATTTATTTATTTATATTAATATAGAAACCTGAATATTTATTTTATACTTTGGGTTATAATCTAATATTGCATTATTTATTTTGTTGCTCAAGTTAGTCTAGCTTTGGTCGTTGGGAGCTCTTTTACTTGGCATCAACATCTCTTTGACATATTCTCACTGACGGGCTTTCTAAATCTTTTCTTTCCTTTGAACACTACCGATGCTTTAGGCTCATTCATATATCTTCTGACCCAGTGGTAGAATCAGCCATATATCCAAGGAGCCAATGTTCTTCATTTTTTTATTTTATTTATTTTTATTTTATTTTATATTTTATTTTATATTAGGATATATCTGTTGGGAAATAAGGCCTGGGTGAGAGAAGCACTTATTGCTCCTGCATTGTCGTTGCTTCTAGGCCTGCTTCGTTTACTGGTGTATACCTGTATCTATGTTAAGTTAAACATGAGCTCATATTGATATTTTCTGCGTGTTTTAATAAGAGCATGCTTTGTTTTTCACTTTTTATCTGGTTATGTGGTATAAATATTGATACATTTTCTTGTGTTGAAACCAGCTTTTATTTCTGGGAATAATCCTTAATTATGATACCACAGCAGTTTAAAAACGTCATATCAGGTTTGGCAGTTTGTGTTTAGAATTTTTGTGTTTATCTGTGTAAGAATTTAGTTCCTAATTTTTCTTTCCTTAAATGTCTTAGTTTGGCTTTGGTTTATAGTTCATGCTGGATTCACAAAGTGAAATGCAAAGCGTTTCCTTTTTCTATTCTTGGGTAAAAGGTCCAAACTATTATTCTAATTTTTGCTCCTTTGAAATAAATGGCTTTTGTTGTTGTTTGTAGCTGCTCTATTTTTTTACCTTTTTAATGAGAAAAAGTGGACTTATAGGATCCTATTACATATTTTTGTAGACAAATCAAACAGCCATACGTTCTTCAGTTATGAATGGGTCCACCATTATGGATTCCCACCCATGACTGGTCAAATTACTGCTTCCTATGAGTCAGCCTAACACTTTCATCACTGCCTGGTAGTTTGGGGCTCTAAGGACTCAACCCTTCTTCCTTTGTTCCAGTCTTTTCTCAGATGGCAGACCTGCACTGTAGGTGCGTCCTCTCATTTCTCCCCTCCCTCTCCCCTCAATCCTTCACAAGCATTGTTCCCAGACAAGACTCTGGATGAAGAATTCTGTCTGGGCAACTACTTCTTAGGGGAACTGATACAACCAATGCAACAGTCAGTAAGTTTTTATTTTAATAAATATGTTTATTTATTAAATTTTATTTTTTAAACATTCTCTTACTATCAAAATGCTTTATAAACATAGTAGGCTGATAATCAATGAACCAACACTGGTGAGGGTAGAGGAAAAGGTAATAGTGATAATTCTGCCATACTTGAATAGCAACAGTGACCCAAAATTGTAAGACATTCCTTAGAGGCTATAAGGAGATAAAAGCATATTAAAAAGAAAAGCACCAGACTGAGACATGCTGGTATCTTTGACATTTCTCCTAGGTTACCATTATTCATTATTTAACAATTTGCAATGACTATTTTTTTTTAATCTAGTTGAACTTCTAGAAGAAAAATAATTTTCCCTCTACGCTTCTAGGTTTTGGGCTGAGACCTACCTCCCATCCCCTGTAATAATCCAGTGTGGGATAATTCTGTAATATAAGAATATCTCTTGTTTCTATAAGACAAAAGAAAAATAAACCCTAGATGCCAGTCTGAACAGAGAAGGCAGGTTGTCATAAAGTTTGTGTGCTCAGGAACTGAGCAAATGTAACTAAGCAAATGTATCTGAGTTAGATTGTCAGTTAAAACTGTGATGTGCTCTCATAGAAAATGTTTTTGTGGCATTTGTCTGACTAATAAAAATATGTCACTGCATTTGTATCTTGAGATAGCAAAACACCTAGGTGGCAAATGATTTGTCCCCACATTTGGGGGAGTAAGATGGAGGAGTATTTTACTGGTTGTGCAATTTGACAAAGATAATCACTCTGTAAGGTATTTAAAAATAATAACATCTAGAAATACATAATTTAGTAATTGACACAAAAGGCTAGTTTTTCAAAGCATCAAGTCCATTTTCATGGCTACTGTATAAAATTAAATACTTACAGATTATCTTCTAAATTTGCCAAACCATTCAGCTTAGAAAGAAACCTGCATATTTTCCTTATTTTCTTCTTCTTCTGTTAAAAATATCAAAAAAATAAATTCAGATGAATGTAAGATGGAGATATTTTCAGATCCATTTATTTTTCAAGGACAGATATTTTTTTTCTTCCACTCATGGGCATGGTTTGATTTTTACTGGAGACACAATTAAAATTACCTCAGCATTGCCTAAGAATAATAAAGATTGTATTGCACTGTTTTATATTCCTGAAAAATAATGGCTAAGATGACCCTTGCAGCATAGTTATTATTCTTCACAGAGTAATGTCTGAAAGCAGTTATACTTCCAAAATTCACTACTTCTATACTATTTAGCCTCTGAGCTAATTCTAATGGAACAGTTAAAAAAAAAAGATAATGATATGGTTTATTACACCTCAAGTAATTACAGTGCTAAGTGCAATTATGTCTTTTTTATTCATAATTTTGCAAATTTTTTCTAAACAATGTGATAGCTTTTAACAATGTATTAATATCCTGGTTAAATTGTATGCATATACATTATTGATTCTGAGCCCCATGATTTTCTCAAGAGTTTATAATTTAAACTAACCTTTCTTCCAAATTTTAAATATTCAAAACAACTGTTTTCTAATGGGAAATAGTAGTTACTTCAAACTTTGTAGAGGAAAATTGCCCATACAAAACCCCAGGCTGAATTTTACATGATTTCTGATCTGTTTGTAAGATTACAAGAACAAAAGAAGCCTAATCCTCAGACACACACCGAGCCATTGTAACACCAGAGACTTCAGTGTAAATTTAAACAACAGTTATCTAAGAAAACTAAGGTTTTATCTCTTTGAACTTACCATAAAATCATCTCATCACCAGTCATGAAGATCCAAATCTTTCTCATTTCTTAAATACTAGAACATATTTTTATAATTTTAGATAGTATTTCTTAAATAGTATAACAGATTTGGAGAAAGTCAAACTGCAATCAATCAATCAAGCATTTGAATTCTTTGATTTTCCTTTCCTGTTACTTAGAAATTGGCTTTGAGGAGAACAACTTAGGGCTCTAACTTTGAGAACCAATGTTTGTTAGCTGTTAAAATCACAGATTCCAATGCACAAAAACCTGATGTTGAGTCCTATCTTGGCCACTTGGTAGCCATGAGATTTGGGTAAGTCAAGAAGCCTCTTCCCACCTCAGTTTTTGCATGTGTAACATTGCCATAAACTTACCTCAGAAGAGGATATGATGTGTACAAAATATTTAGCATGTTATCTGACATGTAATGTTCTCATAAAAATAAATATAATTATTATCTTTTCAAAAAGATAACTTATTTAAAAATATTTTCATCATTACCTACAATGTGAAAACATGTTTTTCAGGCAAAATACTACTTTTTGTGGCCAGCATAGCTCATTTACAGTTTATATAGAATGTTTTTTCATATATTCTATAACCATTTCCCGTTCTGCCTCCTGGGCTAATAAGCAGTCTCCATCAGTGCTGAGAAACTCACCTCCATCCGTAGTTGAAAGAAGTCCTCCTGCTCCTGCATGGAAGCGGTGGAGGAGCTCACTTCCCACAGACGGAGTCTCTGGCTATAATTCACACATCCCAGAATGCCTCTCAGTTCTCCAGAAAGTGTCAGGAAAGTCAATGAAATAGGAATGTCAGTGGGTTGCTTACCAACAGGAAAGAGTCATTAGAAAGAAAATTATAGGCACATAATAAAAAATGTGAGAGTTATGAGGTAGAGATTGACATGTGGGCTCCAAAAATTAAGTTTAAATACAGGTTTCTGGTTCCTGGGAAAGTTTTTGAGCCATTTTGTATAAAGTTTTTAAATCTACAAAATAGGGATAATAATAACTATCATATGAGGCTGTTGTGAATATCAAATAAGATAACACAATTCAAGGTACTTACTAGAGAGCCAAACCTATCATAAAGCACAAATTTTGCTATTGTGGAAGAGGAAGAGGAGGAAAATTGTATTCACTGAGAAAAAAATAAAAAGAAGTAAAATTAAAGCAAAATGGGTATAAATTTAGTTTGCAAAAATTAATACTGGACAGAATTAACAGGTATAGTGAGCATATGGAGAATTGAAACTCTAATGAATTGCTACTCAAAATATAGTAAAAGGTGTAGGAACTTTGGAAAACAATTTGGCTGTTACTCAGTGAGTTAAATATAGAGATACTATATGACCCAGCAGTTTCTCAATTAGGTATATACCCAAGACAACTGAACACATTGACTTACACACTTGTAGATAAATGTTCACAGCAATGTTAATTCACAATAGCCAAAAAGTGGAAATAGCCCAAATGCCCATCAGTTGATGAATGGATAGACAAAATTCGGTATATTTGTACAATGGTCCATCATTCAACCATAAAAAGGATTGAGTACTGATACATGCTGCACCATGAATAAACTGTGCAAACACTATGCTAAGTAAAAGAAGCCAGACCCTGGGGTTGCATATTATATGATTCCATTTATATAAAATGTCGGGATATGCTAATCCATAGAGACAGCAAACGGATTAGTAGTGGTTGCCAGACTGGTGGAGGGAGACTGCTAATGGGGATGGGAGTTATTTTGGGGGTCTGAAATTGTTTCGGAATTAGATAGTGGTGAGAGTTGCCCAACTTTGTATAGATACTAAAAATCACTGCACTGTGCACTTTGCAAAATGAGTTTTATAGTATAAGAATTATATCTTGGTGAAAGAATAATTGGCACTAGGAAAAATAAGGCAGAAAAGCCCAATGGTGAATTCTGTCCATAGAGAACATGTAGATTCCAAAATAAAGAGTCCAGTTTCTTTCTACACAGAATGATTAAAATGCGATTTCACCTCCCTTGAAAACCCTATTGAATAGCAAAGCATGCTTAAATAATCAGAATGAGCATAGACAACAGCAAAGTAAATAAAATAAAAACAAAAGAATAAAATATGATACATTTAAATAATATTTGTTACATACATAATTTGTAGTTGCTACAATTTTTCATCAAATCTCCATTTTTTTTTAATTTTTTAAAAAGATTTTATTTATCTATTTTCAGAGAGAGGAGAAGGGAGGAAGAAAGAACAATGTATGGTTGCCTCTCACATGGCCCTCACTGGGGACCCGGCCCGCAACCCAGGCATGTGCCCCGACTGGGAATCGAACCGGGACCCTCTGGTTCCCAGCCCGCGCTCAATCCACTGAGCTACACCAGCCGGGCAAATCTCCATTTTTTATATGAACATGAACTTGCCATATATATAATGCACTTAGATGTAAATATACAAATTTATGTTTCAATTCCAAAAATCTTGCCTCATGAACCCCTTTAAAAACATACAACGAGCACTAGCAACTACTTTCTAATCGTAGTCTGTTTTAGAATTCCGCTTCACTTTATTTGAATAAATTAACCTGGCTCTCGTGCTGAATGATTGTGATGCTGTTTTTCCCAGCTTTACAAACAGCAACTTTCCAAGTTTCTCTTCTTTTAAATATTAATGATTCTCCAAGTATACTTTATGGCTCATTTTGTTCCATATCTCTCCTCATTCATCTGCCTGGTCTTGTAAACATCGGCATGATACCCATGAAAAGGGTGGCATAAATTTTGGGTTTGTCAACACAAGTAGGACTGTAATTTGTGAAGTAACAAGAGCTGTAATTTAAAGAAGGATGTCTATAACATCTAGGATCTCCCCATCCAAACAATAAGGTGATTAATAATGCATGAACATAAAAGAGCTGAAACGTCACTCATCTGTTTGGCTTTTTAGCTTTTACAGACACGAAATGCAATTTTTTTTCAGTAAAGACTTTGACAGCATAAGCAGATGGAACACTTGGTGGGCTGGGTGTTAACTGGAGTTTCTTGGGTGTTACCCTGTTCTGAGTCTGCTACTAAGTTGGAGGTGAAGTAGATTTTATAAAGCTTGTGACTAAAAAAAAGAAAAACGAAGACATACATTATTTCATATTCAAATAAAAAATATTTGTGCCCAGTATTTTTCTGTCTTAGAGTTATTCTTCCAAACACAAGACACCAAATACCTATCTAGACCTTGAAATCAATCATCATTGGTCTTTTTCAATGTAAATAGCCACCTTTATTTTTCTATCTCTTACTCCCACATTTAATTTATTTCATATATCTGCATAATAAAGATTATCTTGTCTTCTCATCCTTTCTATAGTCTTGAGAACAACTGATTTATTTTGTGACTTTTGATGTGACCAAACAGAACTCTAATGAAAAGGCAATATTAAATTAATATTCTCCATAACAACTTCAGGTGCATAGAGTAACAATGAATAATGGGGATTAGATAATGAAAAACCCACTCAAATGGATATTCAAATATTAGAATATCTTTTAGATGATTCAGTTTTAATATACTCAATTTCTATTAATTCTGTTATTTCATATGCTAATCAGCATGAAGTACAAATCAGAATACTGATCTATAAATATCCTTGACTCATTTTTTATTAAGCTTTGTGAGTTGTGTCATTAATATTAATATGGATAGTTGACCAAATATCTTATATAATTAATCTTTGCAGCAAGCCTTTCATGACATATTCAATAAAAGATAATTATTTTAGAAGAGACAGAATTTTTATTTCTTTTTTACTGGAGGAAATATGCATTGGGGACATTCAATACTAAAATATTGAAGATATTAGATATCATTTGAGGAGCACAGCATTTCAAAAAGAGAATGATTCCAAATTCTCTAAAACCATGAATAGAAAAAAAATATTTCAATCACTGGTAGCTCACCAAGTGATTGGATGGTGGGACGGAATGGATGGTGGGAGGGAACCTGTGGATTAAGTTGAGAACCAGATCTGAGATTCTGTCTATTGACTACAAATGATTAAAAGCTTTAATATATTTTATTCAGTGCAATTCAGAGACTGGTGTTTTTAAATGAACTTTCAGAGGTTATTCATAATGATATTAAATAAGCATGCTTTCAGTAGCCTCTCTGATACAATCTGCTCTCCTTTTTGGTTGCTATTACACTTATTTTCATATCATTGTTTTTTAACCCCATCAGAAATCACAGTCTTTGAGTATCTCCCAGACCATTGCATTAGCTCTCTCTCTTTACTCACTTCTTTCTTTATTTGATTTACATTTTTTAGCCCACTGTTTTGACAATATCAACTGTCTTGTCCTATTTGGCCCTTTGCCTTTTTGTGTTTGCTCTGAATCAGTCGGGCCAGTGGCCACCCCCGGATCCTGGACGAACAGGGTTTGCTTGCCCACGCCTCAGCAGCCCAGCGAGGGCATGTTCGGGTTTCAGTCTCCCTGAACATTTTCTTCTGAAGTCCACGGCTGCCCTAGTAGTACCTGTGTTTGTTTTCATACTTTAACACATTTATTTTTGAAAAAATTCAAACTGACCAAGGTGTTACAGAAATAGTACAATGTTGCCCATATATTTACAGCAAAGTTTATCAATTACCAATGTTATATTCCCCACTCTCCATATATTTATTTCCCACAACATAATCACAAAAATTTTGTACTAAGTCAAAATTATGGAGATTTTATACTACGTCTTCATTTTGGAGAATAAAAGAGAGATGCGATTGTTTAAAATCATTATAAAAATGATTTGTAAATTAAAAAGGAAATTACTAAACAAAGAAAAAATTGCATGGTCATATACTATTGCATGGTCATATACTATACTAGATGATTACGGGTTTTTAAATTTTTGTTATTTTATTATAAATAGCTAGCTCCCCCACTTATATCTTTTTATCATGTTCATTTAATTTTGTTAGCCTGTTTGGAATTGTTAGAGCCGATGGAGTTAACTGCTTTCAGTATTCATCACCATATTCCTCATTTTTTTATGTTATTGGAACATTTTTACTCCCTCAGCTTTAAATGCTCACTAAGCTGCAGGCTTTTTGTGAGCAGGGACTTTTGTCTGTTTTGTTGATGATGAAGTCCTAACTGCTAGAACAATACCATTACATGAGAATTACTCAGTAAATATTTGCTGATTTAATGAGTAAATAAAATGTAAATTTAACTTTCTTTTTCTACTTAGAGAATTCCTGCAGGACTTTCAATATTAGTGAGTAAGCCACCACTGAATTTCTCTGAGAATTAGTAATTTTCTTCTTTGTTTTATGACTATGTCTGTTGTGTTCATGTTTTTACTCAATAGTACTACATGTTGCCAGTTTTACTAACTTTTTGAAAATTTTAAAAATGAGGACTATAAAAAGGCTTACTTAAAGTAAGCCTCTAAAATAGACTGGGTAAAAGTAAAACATTGAAATTCCCCAAAGAGATAATAGTTTGAGCAAAAAGTATTCATTGTGGTAGTTTTATAAATTAAATATTTTAGAAAACAACACATAACCAAGTTAAAAAAGATACAAGGGGATATTTTATAACAGCTTCATTATTAAAAGGCTATTATTATTAGGCTTATTACTGGAATTACTTGTAGGTGACCATACTTACCAAATCCATCCTTTAGTGATAGTATGTGTGAAAAGCAGAGATGTTACCAAGAAAAACAAAAAGCTTTAATGTAAACATGTTTATTTTATAAATTGTTATGAATATATATCCATAACAATCATATATAGTATATATTGCATACATTATATATTATATACTGTATATATTATATACATTATATATAGTATATACTGTATATGTTATTACATATATATATCAGCTTTCTACTGCTGTTAGGAATTACCATAAACCTGGTGCTTTAAACCAATACAGATTTATTACCTCATAGATTCATAAGTAAGATATTGTATGTGCATCTCACTGACCTAAAACAAAGATGTTAGCAGAACTGCATTCTTTTCTGGTGGCTCTAGGGAAATATGTTTGATATTTGTGCTCTATGTAATAATATGTGAGTAATTTTAATTGCTTGTTTAACTATAAACATTTTTCATACCAAAATATTTGAAAAGCATTTTCCAAGTTAATTGTTTTAATAGTTGTTAGTAGTTAAATGTTTCTTCTGAGGATACAGTTCTTACACATTCCAGCATTTCCTGTAAAAGAGAGCAAGAACAACAGAATCGCAGGGATTGAATTGAGGGACATTTACACTCGGGATGAAAAATAGAATAGAAGATATAGTGCTCAAGCAGAATGTGGATCACTGCACTCCTTTTATTTGATCTAGCAGCACTTCATTTATACTCTAAATAGTTAACAAGGTAAAGCCCTACCCAATGTCTCATTCAGAATTATTTTTTTTCTTTATGCCTTTTCTGGATTTACTGGTATTCTTTTAATGTTAAAATTGTTTGAATGACATCTCCTCACTAGACTCTAAACCCCCTTAATGTGGAAACAATATTGTGTTATTGTATGTCCTCATTGTTTTCTGAAAATTGTTACTATTCTCTCAATATTTGCACAATAAAATAGTAAGGTCACACATCTAAAATAATCAGTGGTATAAACTATTATTAAAAACTCAAATTTATATTTTTTTAAATTATATTTTATTGATTATGTTGTTACAGTTGTCCTAGTTTTTCCCAGTTTGCTCCTTCTAACCAGCACCCTACCACTCCCTCAAGCAATCCCCACCCCATTGTTCATATCCATGGGTCATGCGTATACATTCTTTGACTACTCCATTTCTTATACTGTATATTACATGCCCATGGCTATTCTGTGACCACCAATTTGTACTTCTTAATCCGCTCACTTCTTTACCCATTCCCTAACCCCTGCCATCTGGCAACCATCAAAACACTCTCTGTATCCATGATTCTGTCTCTCTTCTTGTTTGCTTAGTTTGATTTTAGGTTCAATTGTAGTTAGGTATGTGTTTATCGCCATTTTCACAGCTTTGATCTTCTGCTTTTTCTTAAATAAGTCCCTTTAACCTTTCATATAATAATGGTCTGGTGATGATGCACTCCTTTATTTTTTTCTTGTCTGGGAAGTTTCCCTGCCCTTCAATTCTAAATGATAACTTTGCTGGGTAGGGCAATGTGAGCTGTAGGTCCTTACTTTTCATGACTGAATATTTCTTATCAGTCCCTTCTAGCCTGCAAAATTTCTTTGAGAAATCAGCTGCCAGTCTTATGGGAACTCCCCTGTAGGTAACTAACTGTTTTTCTCTTGATGTTTTTAAAATTCTCTCTTTGTCTCTAACCTTAGCATTTTAATTATGCTGTGTCTTGATATGGTCCTGTTTGTGTTCATCTTGTTTGGGACTCTCTGTGCTTCCTGCACTTGCATGTCTATTTCCTTCACCAAATTAGGGAAATTTTCTTTCATTATTTTTTCAAATAGGTTTCCAATTTCTTGCTCATTCTTTTCTCCTTCTGGAACCTCTAACATTTTTAGATATCTTTCTATGTGTTCAGACACTGTTATAAATGCACATAAATGCTCTAAAAATTCAATGTGGCATATAATGCTAATATTCACTTCTCACAGAAGAGGTAATGAAGCTTAGAGAGAAGACATAATTTAGCCAAAGTCATACAGGTAGAGAGTGGGATTTATACCTAGAACCTATACTTTTAACAACTACATTATTATGCTTCATGTTTGGCTATGTGTCAAGCTTGTGATGGTGACTTAAATTACTTTTTCTGAGATGCCCCTGATAGCCTATTGGAAACTAAGATGAGCCCAATACACTCATACTCTCCACTGCATTGTCAGAGGAAGCAGTGGAATCATATTTCCCAGACTCCTCTGCCAGACTGATCTTGGGCTAGATTATCCCAAAGGGAGATCTTGCATGAGATGTGGATGGTTGAAGAAACAAGCATTTTTCTCCCTCCACAGCAATGCCTGGAAAGCAGACGCAGGTGGGTGCAAAGTACTGAAGGAAACTTGGATGTGTCTGTGCAAAGCTCTTGACAGCAGCGCTGACATTTAGTGGTGATTTGCTGTGGTCTGCAAGGGTATGGATGAGACATCTAAGAGCTACAGGTTACCTACCCTAAACTTTGCTCTTTCAGGTCTTCTGACAAGTAGCTATTTTATTGTTTTTCATACTATCCTGCTGGAATTTCTAAGGGATTTCTTTCTTCCAGTACTAACACTGGTATGGATACTATAATCAATGACTTTTTTCCTACCTGGGAAGATTGCATGTCATATACAGATCTAAACAAATATACTTTTACTCCACAGAATTCATACTGCCAGGATCAATCTTGTGCCCAAGAGACAATGGTAACTACAACTGACATCTTTTTTTTTTTTTAAGATTTTATTTATTTATTTTTCGAGAGAGGAGAAGAGAGGGAGAGAGGGAGAAATAGCAATGTATGGTTGCCTCTCACATGGCCCTCACTGGGTACCTGGCCTGCAACCCAGGCATGTGCCCTGACTGAGAATTGTTGAACCAGTGACCCTTTGGTCTGCAGCCTGCGCTCAATCCACTGAGCTACATCAGCCGGGCCATCTTTTTTTAACGTCTTTTCATTGTTGTTCAAATACAGTTTTCTGCCTCCCCCCCCTCCCCATTCAAATGACATCTTTATAGGCTAGAAAGAATTACTAATATTATGTGACTCTTACAGTAGGTACAAGTATAAGTAACTTGAATATTCCACGAGATGAATATTAAGAGAAGTAATCACATTACCACCTTTTGTTTTAAGAAACAGTAAATTCTAGCTGCTTTCATGTGAGTAAAGACACTAAGCAAAAAAGGACAAAAGAAAATATCACTAAAATATAATAAGAAAAACATTTTACATTTAATGTATAAAAGAAGAAAATTTATTTCTTAGCAAAGAGTCAGTATTATGCTGTCTTCCATACATTATGCCCCTGGTTTTTTACCTTATATATTCTGCCAAATAATAATTTTACTGTTATCTATGTAAATATATCTGATTAAAATGGTAAAAGAGAATCATAGTGTTGTATATATTTATTTCCTTAAACAAAATGTAGAATTACATTTGATTTTAAAAGTTTAAATTTAATGCCAGCAAAATTCTTTGTATGACCCTGTTTTTGTTTATTTATTTCAGTGTGAAAGTGTGAAACAGAAAAAGGTTAAGTCATTGATGGCAAATGCTAACCCACCTAAGGAGATGATTTTCAAAGCTGCATATTAAAACTTTTGGAGCCTTTTTATGATCTCTCTTCTGCACATGACTGAGTAAGGCTTTAAGACTTAAATTCTCTTAAGTGCCTTAGTGGTTAGGGACCGATTTATTTAACAACTTGGCCACACAGTGACAATGTGGGTAGGCTGCAGCTTAGCACATACCTTGGGATATGAAGTGCCAACAAACAAGGAACATGTGCTGTGAACTGGAGCAGTTTAACAGAGCATTTAATGATTATGTGGATGAAAATCTCTGTAAAGAGAACAAGAGAATTCACACACCAGGTCTTCAAGGTTCTTCCCCCTAAACATTTAAATGCAGTTATTAAGGGTTCATTGCTTTTTATGCCTGCCATTTTACTATTTGAGATTTTGTACACTGACTTTTACAGTGACTGGTTCAGAAAACAGATGCTCTTTTTTAAGACAAGGGGAGGAAGTAATGTATCAAATGTAAATGTTAAAAACAAGATGATTGGTATATTAGCTAGACAAATAAACTCCAGACATGTAATCTAGGTATTATTTAACTGTCAGAAATTAGAGGGCTTAACCAGTAACAGAAAGACAAATATGGTAAGACTCACTTATCTATTTTTTGGACTATACGACACACTTCCCCCAAAAATTTGGGTGGAAAATGGGGGTGCATCTTATAGTCCAAATGTAGCTTACCTGAGTTCTGCTTACGTTTACACTGGTGAAATATTATGTTATTTACATTATTAAATATTTTACCACATTTTTTGTTTCAAAATTTTTTTCATATTTTTCTCCTCTAAAACCTAGGTGCGTCTTATGGTCTGGTATGTCTTCTGGTCTGAAAAATAAGGTACGTGACATATCTAAAATAATGAAATTCATGAAAGCAACAAATAGAATAGTGATTACCAGGAACTGGGGGAAAGAGAAAACAGGGAGCTGTTAATTAACATGTATAAAATTTCAGTTTTTCAAGACAGATAGGTTCTTGAGATCTATGTACACATTGTTTTATAGATAATAATATACTTAATAGATAATAGGTATTACCTATAGATAATAATTCTATGCTTAAAAATATTTTAAGAATAGATCTCATTTTGAGGTCTAAACATACACATATTATGTAATAACATAAAGGGCTTTTATATTATTATATAATGTAAATATATTTAATGTAAAGGTTTTTTTCATGCAGAATATTAGAAACTATACTTTTACTTTCAAATGTTCAAAGAAAAAAATTGAGTTTCTGAATTAAATATACAGTGACATCATTTTGAAAGCAACAGGACATTTAAAAATGTAAAACAAAGTATTTACTTAAAGTAATATTTATTATAATTTTAAATTATTTACTATTTACAAGACCTATATGGAATTAAACATAAAGATAAACCTACAGAAGGATTCTGTTTAAAACAAAGTCATTTGTATTTACATATTATATCACAAAATTTGGAGTTAAATATCAAATGAAGGTTTAGTGGATCCTTTCTTAAGGATTAGAAAGCACATCTTTTATTTGATGTGAAAACCAGATGATATTCTTCAAAAGATAATGTTCAGCACCGATAGAAGGAACAAGTGGTTGGAAGCCCATAATTGCTATATTTGAGGAGATGGTAAAAAATATAATCAAATGATCAGCATTAATCATTTCTAGGCATCCATCCAAGGGTGAGTCATGAGAGCAAATGTGTGAAGGGCCTGAAGGCTTTACTATAACCCAATTCATCCCTTACCATAAAAAGCAAAATCGTCTTGTATGCATAGATGTACCCTCTTCATGTCCTAAAATCCTAATAGATTTACTGCTGGACATCTTGCAGGCCCTTCAGTATGAGGACGAGGCCCATCTTCAGATGCTGACCCATGTCTTTCATTTTATAAGAAAGAACAAAAGAGACTGACACATTTTTGATTGATCACGGAGGACTCTACATCTTTTAGTGTGTGGGACACAACAGAGGTAATTTTGTTTTTGAGGTTCTTTTATTGGGAGCATTTGATTAATGTAGCTTTGAAGAGTTAGTTTTACATTTTCTACCTGCTAAGCATTAAAATCTTGTGGTTTAGTTTTCTTAATATTTGTCTTGGGTTGACAGCTTACAACTTCTCCCCAGAAAAAATCTAACTTTAGCATAAGTAAGATGGAAAAGACATGGGCTCTCATTTCACTCTGAGTTTTATAGGAACTTCTTATTTTACGTAAATTTTAAACCATTTTATGAGTTTTCCATGTGTACATTTTAACTATCTCTGACAATTTCAATTCCGTCTTTTCCAAAAATGTTCTTGTAGTCATCAGCTATTTTAGAAGAGTCATTAGTTTCCAATGCCTGTGTTCATGCCTCTATTTTATGCTGAAAACTTGTATACATTTCAAAGTAGAAATCTACTTTTCTTTAATTCATTTCATTAGGGTATTTTTTCTCTTTGAAAATGTAACAAAATTGTATATAAATTTTAATAAAATTATATATAAATTTTGTAATATTTTCATGGTTTTCTGGTTTTGTAATACATGTATATATTTTTTTTTCCAAATTAAACAACAGATTTCACACTATCATTTTTTTTTGTATTTTCAAGTTCTCTTATGGCATCTTTAAGCCAGAAGACTTCATCAGAATATATCTTTTTTTTTAATCTCACATCCCATTTTTGTTTTCATTACTCATTTACAAGTTATTGTCAATCTGCTATCAACTGGTACCTTCCACATTGTGTCAGGAAAGTTTCTAGCTAGATCAATGAATTCATTAGGCACATTTCCTATTCGTCACCTCACTGCCAACTTTTCACCATCACATAACAAGAATACTGTATTCTTTAGTTTCTACTACCATTTTTTTTTTACTGTCTTTTACATCTTTACTAATAGTCACTTCTAGGGCCTTTGTTTCTGCAAACATTCTCCTATGTTTTTCCAGTTTCTCACTGATGTTGATCCCAAATCAATGTTGCATGTTTATATTAAGTCATTTTTCATTTAGAAATTATTATATAACCAACCAGCCCAACACTTAGTAGCTTAACAAGTAATAATTGTTTTATTACCATTTATGTAGGTCAGAAATTAGGAAGGAGCTCAGATGAGCAGTTCTATTTCAAGGTCACTCATGTGGCTACAGTAAGAGAGTGGCTGCATGTGAAACATCAGGGGACTGGAGCAGCCAGATGCTGGTCAGGCCTGTCTTTCCTTTCATGTAGTCCAAGGCCCTTTCATGTGGTCTCTCCACCGTCACTAGTGTGGGCTTCTTCACAGTGTGGCAGCCTCAGGGCAGTTGTACTTTTCATATGGTGCTGAATCTTCAGGGCCAGCACTCCAAGGGAATCAGGCAGTAGCTGTATACCAGCTTCAGAAGTCACATGGCTTAGCTTATGTCATACTTTGTTGGTTGGGTTGTCCCAGAGTCCACCCAGCTGTAAGCTTATGCGACATAAGCTGAACTCTCAATAGGAGGAACATCAAGGTTTCATTATAAGAAGAACACGTGAAAAGAGAGATATTTTTGTAAACATCTTTTGAAAACTCACTCTTCTAAAGGGCTTTAACTAAAATGTAGTAAGTCTTATTTAATACACTCTTAAGACTACATACTGCTTAATAGCCATCGTTAAGTTCTCACGTGTACATTAATCAAAAATTAAGGTGCTCTAAAATGAGAAAGTGTTATAGACCAAATCAGTGTCCCTCCCATAATCAGATATTGAAGCCCTAATCCCCAATGTGAATGTATTTGGGGATAGAGCCTTTAGGATGTAATTAAGGTTCAATGAGGTCATAAGGGTGGGTCTTCATCTAAGAAGACTGGTGTCCTTATAAGAAGAAAATACACCAGATCTCTCTCTCTTTATCTATCTATTATCTATCTATCTATCTATCTATCTATCTATCTATCTATCTATCATCTATCTCTTCTTCCACAAAGAAGAAAGCCATGTGCAAACACAGCGAGTAGGCAGCAATGGCCGTGAGCATTCCTGGAAAAGAGGCCTCATAAACCAAACTAGTGGGCATCTTTATGTCATATTTCTAGCCTCTCGAGAACTGTGAGAAAATAAATTTCTGTTTAATCCAGTCTGTGGTCTATTATTATGATGGCATTTTAAGCTAACTAATATAATAGGCAAAGTACATAATTGTTTTTTAGTTAAAAAATGGAAAATATATATCTTAATCTCTCTCTTGGAGCTCACAGTATTGTTTACCAAATAAAGCTCTCCCAAGTCCAGCAATAATTACATATGTTCGATTACATTTAATTTTATTTAACTCAGTTATTCCAAAACTCATTGCTGCACCAAGGAGTCTCCTTTCTTTTCTTGTACTAATATTGAACTTGTTGAATAATGCAGTTTTTGAAATATGACATTTTAGGAAAAGTTGAGGATGGTTCATTTGTATTGGATTTCCTTCTTAAAGAAAACATGTGGTATATTACTGAAGTACTTCTGTCTTAGTTACTAGGCTGATAATACTGTGGTGATAATACTGTGGTGAAAAATACTAAATTAGACTATTTAGCTTTAACCCTGGACTTCTACATATATTGTGGAAAAGTGAATTTAAGTTATGAATAAGTTATTAATATAGTATTTCTTCAAAAGACATTTATTGAATGCCTACTTTCAGCTATACACTTTGCTAAATATGTGCTAGATGGAGAAATGCAGATCTTCAAGGGTTTATAGCTAGAGGAGGGAGAGAGCCTTGCAAAATTTTAAGAGTTAATAGTACCATGTGTTTGGAGGTAATAGTAATGATAATAATTAGAGTAGGCATTTATGGGAAACAAAGTTGATTGTAAGTACAATGCTAACACTTCAAAGATATCATCCATTTTAAAGTCATAACAGTCAACCATATGTTAAATCTACAACTGTAATCCTTTTCGCCTGAATTAAAAACCTCAGCTTCAAAGAAGTCAAGCAACTTGCCTGATAAGTGGGATAATTCTGATAATCAATGCAGGGAAATTGAGTGGAGGATTCTTTGATTTGATTTTTTTATAAAGGAGCTGGTTTGTGCAGAATAGGAAAATACAGAGGCTTTGCTCAGAGAGGAGGAAGGATTTATGGTATCATGAGGGAGTGCAAAGACATAATCCATTTGAAGAACCCCAAGTATTTTGGTGTGACTCTCCACAATTTCAGCTGGGAAAACATATGGCCCAGATCATAGCATTCTCAAGGCCGTTCAACTGAGCTACAACAAATAAAAAAACAGGTACTAAAAAAACCTCTCTTTCCTTGTAAAAAAGAAAAGAAGACATATTAGCCAGTTGTTCTCGAGAGCGGTTGTTTAGCTTCATACATTTTGGAAGTATTTTCAGTTATTTCAAAGATTGTGGGGTGTTGCTGGTGCGTACCATATACAGACTGGGACATTAGACAACTGGCAATGTCCAGGACAGTCCCCCCTCCACCACACACACACCAAAAAAAATAGAGAATAGCTATCCTTACTTAGGAGGAGTCTCAAAATTTCCCCAGGATATTCATTTTGGGAAAGTACTTGTTTAAAATTATCTGAAGGTAAAGTTCAACTCCATTATACTTATAAACGAAAGATTTCTTTCCCCTCAGGTTCACTATCCACGAAATTTTTACATTAAAATACTTCAGTGTATGTAAATCAATAGAGATTGCACTTTAATTTGTTGTAAACCATAGTCAGAGACATTCCAAATTTAGAAAATCACATTGCTAATGGAAATGCTGCATATTTTGTTTGTCACCAATATAGCAGTGCAACTGATTTGCAACTGACTTTGGACATCTGTATTTGAGGCTCTTATACCCGATATGATTCCATACATAAAGATAAACATCTGACTACTTTATTGTGGCTTCTACAGTTTTCATAAATGTACAAAATTAAATACGTATTATTTTTATAAATCTCATTTCTTTTGAGACTGAGTTGTTTAATCTTTAAAGTTATGACTATAGATGATTTCAGTATTCTTAATTAATTTAAGGTAATAAAGGGGTCAGTTTTGTGTATGTGTGCAAAAAGAGAGAGGCAGCATTAGATATGATGGAGTGGAGGACCACAGATAATGTGTTAACATAGATTAAATATGAAAGGCCAAATTTATTCAGTCTTCCTTTCTCCATAGGTTTGCTATGTATATATTGAAGAATTTACACCTTTCCAAAGTTTCTTCCCTTTTTAGGAGCCATATTATAATTCTAGCCATTACATTATAAACAAGAATTGCTGGATAAGATTTATGGAAAATGGTTTTGATATGGTCTTTGTTCGTATGCTGCCTTTGTCTTTCCACGCTATTGCCGTACCTCTTTCTGCCTGATGCCTGGTATCAAGTCAAACATGGTAGCAGAAGATATAGTGGAACTATGACAAGTATCATGTAGAAAAGCCAAGTGATAATAGTAATGCAGCAGAAAAAGGAGAGGGACATTGGTTCATAATATTATTGTGGAATCACTATTTCTGCCTATATCTTGACATCTTAAGTGAAAGCAATAAACTCCTGAGTTACTAAAGTTTTTGTTTGTTGAATTTTCTGTTGTTCAAATTTTAACATATTCCTACCTGATACAGAATGAGGACCTAGAAGTAGGGTCCTGCATGTAACAGAACTTATAATGTAGAATTGCCACGTTGAAGAGGATGGGCGGTGAGGACACAGACATTGGAATCAAGAATGACGGAGACCCTTGTTTCATGCTGGCAAACTTTGGATGAATTTCATATTAAGTTTTTCATGACATAGATCACATGGTGGCCAAGTGTTGGGAAAACAAGAAAAATTCAGAACATTGACTTGTTTTTGTCACTTTTTGCTGATTTTGAAAAAAAATGTTGTCATCAGATTGGAACTACCCACCTTATCAGCAGAGAGAGAAGAAATTCTCATTGCTGAGGGAAGAGAGGTCTAATGGGCTCGGGAATCACAACAACAATCATGCACATGAATTTACATAATTTATAGTTTGCATAGGTGCAAATATTGCGTCTAAACACCAAACAATATTTATAAGAAGGTGCAATAAGTAATGGCTTTAGAGGTGACTAGATTGTGGCTGGAATACTTTCCCATGAAATATTCCATTAAGAATTGTTTGACACCAAGTAGGGCACTAGCGAAGATCAGATTAAAGGTGCCATTAGAGCCGAGGGCCTTGATTTCCTTGACAGTGACATTCTTTTAAGAATAGGATCCCAAGTGGAACACAACAGCAAGGCTGATGAAACAAAGATCAGGACTTACCACTTTGTCTAAACAAAATTTCTGGAAGAAGCACAAAGAATTATCCATAAAAGGTCATTTGGTTGAATAATCCTTAGAATGGCCAAAAATCAGTTTAGGAGGTTCAGTATTCAGTTAGCAGAGACTACTGATTTGGTGAAATTTCCAATAGAAGATTTCACTGTCCCAAAGTGGTTTTCATCTAAAAGAAGCCATGTGACATAATTTTGGCCAAAAAGAAATAATAGGAAATGAATTTTTGGTTGAGGGCCTCATAAATTTTTTTAAGTAAGCCACTGCTGACTTATTCTTTATTTTTATTCATTTATTTATTTTTACTTTTTGCCCCTTTACCGTTTAGCTCCTTCTACCCAAAACATTTCTGATGGCTGAAGGGGCATCAGCCCTATTGTAAACGTGAGGAAAAGTGGCTCATGGCATGATGCCGTAGCATGCATGTGAAGATGCCAGATCCTCAGGGCATCATGCAGTCACTGTACTATCTCTCAACTCCCCTTTTCCTATTTTTCTGTTAAGTGAGAAAAACAAACCCATTATTTGATTAAGCCAGTATTTGGGATTCTGATTATTCACAAACACCATGTTAACATAATTGAGCAATCTAGAAAGTCACTCCTTAAATGAAGAGCAGGTCCAGTCATTTAATTGAGCAGAGTTTATTGACTGCATACCCACCGACTATTCTGTTTAGAGTTGACACCACACACCAAGCAAGACTCACAGTGTCTGTGTTAATTTGTAGCTGCAGTTAGTACAGTTTTCCAACAGTTTGATCAAAGTTTCAATCTGCAATAGGAGGTGGTAGGATGCACAGGTATATTTTCTATTCAGTCACCGAGAAGAAAGAAGTTAAACAGTGACAGGCCACTGATGATTTGGACAGAGAATTGGGCAAGGACCAGAAATTAGATATTATGTATTATATTAAATTGTTTTAGTGATTTTTTTCTTATAATATGGGAAGATATATGAATTATTGTGAAAACATTTGCATATTATTAATGTTAATATTTACATGGGTTCTGAGTCAAGTAAAGACATTCATACTCTGTAATTTCTCATCTCTGAATCTACAAACTGTGTATTACATACTTTTTTCAACTTCTCTGTGAGATTTCTTATACTTTGCTTTTTATTCAGTTTGTTTATTTTTTCAGGGACCATTTATTTTCATAATTGTGAAGATAAGGATTTGAGGTGTTATTTCCAAATCTGGCATTACAGGTAACCTTAGTTTTCTGATAGGTGCTTTTCTGAATGTCTCTTTCTTTATCTGAGTCATGTCATTCCACTCCTCCCACCCAAAGAAAAGTAAATTATATATAATATTTTTGTACAGTAAGAGACATTACTATTTAAAGCAACTCTTGAACTTCTGGTCAAGATAGTGGTATAGGCAGATATGGATCACCTCTTCACACAACCACATCCAAATTACAACTAAAATATAGAACAACCATCACTCTGAATAGTCAGAAATGAAGTTGGATGGAAGTCTGACAAATACGGAATTAAAGAAACCACATCCATCGAGACTGGTAGGAGGGAAGCAGACAAGGAACAGGATGGTCTCTCACCAATATGTGGTGGATAAAAATTTGGAAGGGATATCTGAGGAGTGAGATGTCCCAGCCCGACACCAGGCCCCCTCAGCCCAGGGTTGCAGTGCCAAGAAGATAAATCGCCACCACTTCTGGCTGCATAAACCAGAAGTGATTAAGTCGATGGAAGAAACTGCTGGAGCCACAAGCAGTTCCTCTTGAAGAACCTACACATAGACTCGCCTACTCAGACTCACTCCCTCTGAGCTCCAGCACTGAGATAGTAGCTTAAAAGGCACCATTGGCATACAGAGAGAAACCGAAGTGTCTGGCATCAAGGCAAGCAGAGGCCATTATCCCTTCTCTAAGCCCTCCCTGCACACAGCCACAGAGCCCGCAAGCTGGTACGATATCTGAGACTCCATCAACCTGGCTAACACTGTGTGACCCACCTTGAAGATCCCCAGAGACTCTTCCCCACCCAAATTACAGACCCACTGAAGCTGCTTTTCCACATGAATGGCTGGTCTTGAGTTATGCTTCACAACTTCCTAAATCCTATCAAACAAACAACAGCTGGCCTTAGTGAGTTTCAAGCCCAGCACTAGCAGCATTCAGTCTAGATTCACAGCTTTGCTTTACCTGGGAATCTCCAAGCCCAACACAAATAGTAGCCTTCTCAGATTGCTTTATAGCTCAGGTAGGGTGGTCCTGGGCAAAACACAAGTAGGGGCTGACCTTGGCCTATATCACGTGGGAAACCCCAGGGCCAGTGCACCCAATGGACAGCTACAGACCACATTGGAACACGACCACCCCACCCTTGCACATCTGATCCTCCACGACTGGTGAAGGTTGATGACGGTCAGTGATCACAGCCAATCCTTGTAGCTTATTGGCCTGGGTAAATCCCTGCCATTGATCTGCCAATAGCAACCAAGGCTCAACTACAAGAAGAAGGTGTACTCAGCCCACACAAAGGGAACCCCTCAAGTAGGGTGATAGGGGAATCTGTGCCATTGGACCCTACAGGACACCTAGTATATCAGGTCACATTACCAGGACACGAGTCAAAGCACTTGTACCTAATACATAAAAGCAAACACAGGGAGGCTGCCAAAACAAGAAGACAAAAAAGCATGGCCCAAATGAAAGAACAGATCAGAACTCTAGAAAAAGAGCTAAATTAAATGGAGATAAGCAATCTTTTGGATGCAGAGTTCAAAACATTGGTTTTAAGGACACTGAAGAAACTTAGTGATGACCTCAACAGCAAAAGAAAGATCAGAAATGAAGGATATACTAATTGAAATAAAGAACAACTTACAGGGAAACAACAGTAGAGTGGATATAGCCAAGAATCAAATCAATGATTTCGATCATAAGGAAGAAAAAAATAACCAATTAGAACAATAAGAAAAAAAAAAAAGGATCCAAAACAATGAGAATAGTAAAGCAGCCTCTGGGACAACTTCAAGAGGTCCAAAATTTGCATCATAGGAGTACAAGGAGAAGAGAAATAGCAAGGAACTGGAAATCTATTTGAAAAGACAATGAAAAAAAACTTCCCTAACTTGGTGAAGGAAATAGTCATGCAAATCTAGGAAGCACAGAGAGGCCCAAATAGGATGGATACAAAGAGGTCTACTCCAAGACACATCATAATTAAAATGCCAAAGGTTAGAGATAAAGAGAGAATATTAAAAGCAGCAAGGGAAAAGAAGTTAATTGCCTACAAGAGAGTTCCCATAACATTGTCAGCTGATTTCTCAACAGAAACTTGGCAAGGTAGAAGGGATTGGTAAGAAATATTCAAAGTCATGAAAAGTAGGGAGCTATAGCCAAGATTGCTCTACCCAGCAAAGCTATTATTTAGAATCAAAGATCAGAGAAAAACCTTTACAGACAAGAAAAAATATAAAGGAGTGCATCATCACCAGACCACTATTATATGAAATGTTAAAGGAATTTATTTAAGAAAAAGAAGATCAAAACTATGAACAATAAAATGGCAAAAAATACATATCTATCAACAATTGAATCTAAAAAACAAACTAACCAAACAAGAAGAACAGAGACAGAATCATAGATACAGAGAGCATTTTTATGGTTGCCAGATGGGAAGGGGGTTTAGGGGTATAGGTGAAGATGTGATGGGATTAAGAAGTACAAATAGGTAGTTATAGAATAGCCATGGGGAAGCCAAGTACGGTACAGGAAATGGAGTGGCCGAAGAACTTATACACATGACCCATGGACAGGAACAATGGTGGGGGGATGCCTGAAGGATTGGTGGGGTGCTGGGTGGAGGGGGGGCAAGGGGAAATCAGGACAACTGTAATAGCATAATCAATAAAATATATACTTAAAAAATAGAGGAATCCTTGTATGTGATGGTGAGCATAATCCTACCTAATTTATCTATTTGGAAATTTATCTAGTTGCTTTTACTGACTAACAAACTGTGCTTAACAGGCTTAATTTAGAGCATGGTGAATGTGTAACTGAAGGAAAGAAATTAAACTAAAATGTCATGTTGCAATGTAGAGCAGACAGGACACGTATATATTCCTTTAAAACTGTTTCATAAATTAAAGAGGATTTGTCATAGAACAACGCTCTTAATGAAGTGCAATACTTGATATCTTGTATTTGACACATTACTTCTATGGAGTCTGACATATCTGAATGATATGTTTGGGAAATTATTTTTATTAAATTGAGTATCAAAAGAAAGAACACTTCCAAAATGTTTATTAGCTTATCTAGATATTAGCAAGATCACTACCAAGCATAAATCAATTGATTAAGATGTGTAAAACTTTGGAAGGAAGTACTAATACATAATGAAAATCAAGCACTATCTCAAACACTTGTTTTCCTGGATATAAATCATTCTGTCTTATCTTAGGATATGACAACATGTACCATCTATTAGCAATGTCTCCATGAGTAATTTAGAAGAGTCACAGTCAAGGAATGGTTTCAACCATACATTAACTAAGTCATAGTAAATTTTCTCTTGTAATATTTTAGGCCCCTTTCTGATACTCTATTGCTTACTTTCCGTGCAGTATGTGTTCCTAAGAGCATTCATTTTCAGGAAAATTATTCAGTAGAGTTTTGAGCTCCCTTTCAAGTAGATGCTTTTAACTTTGGGTAGATCAGTTTATATCTCATTGTCTTATTTTCTTTATCTTTGCTTCTTAGATTAGAATTTAAGTACTTACTGAGATATGAGATAATGTAGTAAGGTGTCAAGCCATAGGAGATCCAAATGCTTTTTTATTTGAAATAAAAAATTAATTATTGCAAATAAAAAGATATAGCAAGTTCTATGACTTTATGCATTGTTTCCAAAATAAAGCAACCAATGGATTGCTGAGAAAAAATTTATCATCCTGATGCAAGATTAATTAATGGAAAAAGAGACATTATTTCTTATTCCCAGTCTACCCATACATTTTTTTATTAACATAATTTTTAATTTATGTCCTTAATCTACCTTTTTATTTGGGAGTACCAAAGGTTAATTTAAAATACTGTTGCAAGGTATTTATTTGCCATTTTCAATCACATCTTGAGCTATTTCATACATTTTCAGAGCAGAAGGATTCACAAAGTACTTCACTTTTAGATGGCTTTTCCTCTCAGCTTTAAATACTACCTTTAACACCTGAGTGCTCATATGTCACAATGTTACCTATTGTTACCTGGAACAGTTTAAAGAGTCCCATGCTAGATATATTGGTCCACAAATACTTACCTGGAAGGCAAATGAGTGATCTCAGTTATCTTCTCTTCATTCTACAGCTACACCAAATACATACTCAGGAAGTAGCTGGGAGGTGGTTGTACATCCCTGGCAGTGAGTATCAGAGAGTTTGAAAGGCCAGTAGGGTGTCAGCTGGACCAGAGTCCTGATACTAGACAGATGAATGTCCAAAACTACTGTTAAAAGTGGCTGTCTATTGTTCATAATATTGTATTCTCAATACTTGTGGGTGTTCTTGGGGTCCATACATCATTATCAGAAATCTAAACCTGAGAATAAATTAAGATAGTAATTTTATTTTACTCTAATTTCCAGATAAATAATATCAAATAGATTGTCACTGGAGGAACTGTAACTTTAACTTGCTATCCCAAGCATTTGGTATTAACAAGCACTTAATGAATCTTTGTTAATAGTAATAGGTTAATAGCTGTTGATGTCACAGGTATGTGTGAACTACAACAGAGTTTTCCTTGTTTATTTATGAGACTCAAAGTGTAAATAATAATATCGAGGTAACAAATTCTTTGGATGAAGGGAGGTAATCACACCTCGTCAAAGGAATATTACCCTCCAAAGGAACATTACCCTCCAGTGACGAACTCATCTTTGTGTATGGTTTGTTTTAATTCCATTCACTCTGTAGGTCCCAGAGGTGAGAAATCAAACTGAGAACAAGGACAAGACAGGCCTGGCCTGCCTGCCTTTGGTCACTTACCAGTTACAAGTAGTATTTTCTTTATCTCTTTTTATCTTAGGGTTTCCTGCTGAGCATATAAAGGAAAGGATCAGAATGACAATTCAGCGAAATTACCTAACATGAAAAAGCTCAGAGTTATATGGTTTAGACTTATCTTTCAGAGAACATATGAGGCCTTAAGATACTAAAACCTAAATCCTGTGACAAAACTTATAAAAGGAAGAGAGAAAGAGCAAATCATAAATCTGACCTTCTGCTACTAGATAGCAGGAGGAACCATACCAACTTAATCTGAGTTACAAAAAATCAAAAAGGTAATATCTGACTCACAGTTCTATAATGTGGATTGAGTTTAGTTCCATTCAAATAAAGAATTTTATATGGATATATAAAATATATCCATATTTTAATATATTTTAAAATAAAATTTGCCTTCAGAAACATAGCTGATTTCTTACACAAACTACCATCCATTAGTGTCCTTTATAGCATTTTCTTCTGGCCACACATTGTATTTTGTTATCTTGATTCTTTAGTCTCTTTTAAACTTGGATAATTCCTGAGGGGTTATTTGTCTTTCAGGACACTGATATTTTTGAAGATTTCAAGCCAGTGTTTTTCTGTAGAATGTTCCTAAACTTGTGTATTCTGATGTCTCCCTGTTAAATGTTGATTATACATTTTTGGCATTAATATTGTCTAAGTAACATTGTTTTCTTTTTATATTTCTTTCTTATATTTTTTGCCCATTCTAGAACTTCAAATAAATCAAATCAAGCAATACATCTTTTGGGCTTGGCTTCTTTCGATCAACTTAATGTTTATTTGGTATATTTATATTGCTGCATGTTTCATTAAATTATTGTTATTGCTGACTAATTGCCCTCTAATTCAAAGATCATTGATGTTTTTTCTGTAAAAAGTCATATACTAAATATGTTAGATTTTGCTGGCTACTCACTGGTCTCTATTACATAATCATCTTTTTAAAACATTTTATACTATATCAAATTATGAAGGCCACTGATGCTCTCAAGTTGCATAAGCACAATCAAGGCTCTGGCCAGACTTGCCCACTGGGCAGTAATTTGCCAAACCTTACTCTAAATGAATACATGTCAGTGTCTTTTGTCTTTCACTTTTGGGCTGACGTTTTATTTCTTATTTTGAGATATTAGGAATAACGTTGATATAGTAGGCAGCCACTTTTTCTATAATCCTGGAGTTAATATTAAAGAACAAAAAATAAACATGTAGAGATAATTATCATATACTTTTATACTTTCAAACCATGTTACAGGTAAGTTTATTATATGTAGCCCTTTTCTAATATTAACATAAGATTTCTAGGTACCAAAAAAACTGATGTTGGACTGTAACAGGGCGCAGCCAGGGATTCCCCAAAGAGGGATTTGTAATGGGGTCCAGTGGTCAGGATGTCTAGGAAATATTAAAAATATAGGATGTCCTCATCCCCACAAGTCTGAACTGGGGGATGGGACACATGGAGCTGGGCCATTGAGTTATTTTGCATATTAACATATTTGCAAGTAACCTCAGGGATGGTCATTTAACATATCTATAACTTTTAACTGGTTTCATAGATATGCTAAGTAGCTCTGGTTGGTGCCTTGAGCCAGGGAGATGGGAGTGACTTCCAACCTGGATGTAACTGGGAGGCAACTCCCTATGGTTACAGCACCTGCATGAGAGCTTGGAGATGATTGGTTCCACACCAGGGGGGCCACACCTGCTCAGACTTACTATGGCAGCCCAGAAAAGCTGGAAAAACACAGGAATGCTGGTAGGTGTAGCCGATTGTGGGAGGAATCGGAAAGGGGGTTGCAGTGGAAGATTTGCTAGGAATTTAAACCCAGGCCTGGCAGCCATGCAGGTCTGTACCTCAGGGCTTTGGCGAGGGACACAACCACATGGCTTTGGGTGCTCCCTTTGCCACATGGCTTAAGAAGAAAACCTTGTAGGTAAGGAAACAGGTGAAAGGACTCTTGCTGGTGGGTCATGAAAAGGTACCCTATGGTTTTGGATTAAGAACTGGAGATCACATTGGCAACACAGCTGGTGGTGCCATAAACCACAGGAGGCCTGCCAGCCAAGCACAGATTGCTGGGAAAAACCAGGAGTTACCTGTGCCACAAGATTTCTATTACTTTTCCTGAGATATTGTACCCTGGACTGGGCAAAAGGGGGAAGGAGGGACTATGTGTGTTTGTGGGTGGACTTTGGGATTTTAATGAAGACATTAAGTCACTATTCTAAGTCTGTATAACTTTTGAATAAATAATCCCTTTCCTTTTCACCAATCTCTGGCATTGAGAGCTATAATTCCCTGGTAGTGGGCAAGGCGAATTTAGTACAGGGGAATCCAGAGAAGAGGGGGGATCCATTTGGTAATAGTATATCTTCACCCTTTCTCCAGGTGCATTCTATAACAGTACTATTCATTTAAAAGCAAAAAAGAATGAATGATTTGATATATTTTATTCATTTGCATGATCCAAGATGATACTATTTTCTTACAAATCTAAAAATATTGAATCAAAAAATAAATAAATAATAAAAAAGAAAGAGAAAGGAAAGAAAAATTACCCCTGTCTTATTTTTGAATAATAAAAAATTAGCACTAGTGGGGAACTTCAGCCAGACTCAACTAGGTAATATTATCTTCTCCGCAACATTCTGTAATGGGCAATTATATTCTTTTCTTTGGACATTTTTGAGTATGTGGAACCGAATTTCTTAAAAGACAGCCATTCCATTTTTATGTAACTCCAACTGATGGCAAGTGAATTTTTAAAATTGGGCAAAATATTTATAATAATTTAATATATATTATTGTCAAAGATTTTTATTAACTTTTTTAGTTAAGATTAATTTCTCATTTGCCACTTTCAAATGACAGAATTTGGTGAGGTGTTTTTTACTTTGTAAAAATTATCTTGGAGTATTTTTCAATTTATAAAATTATCATGTTTGTTATCTTGATTTAAATGACACTAGCAAATAAAAATATTTTATTTGGTAATAGTTTCCTAGGTGTTAGATTTTTCCATAATATATTCTATTATGTAAACTATTATAGTGTAGTAAAGTTTAGTGAAAATTACAATGAAGTAATGGTTGCTGAACCAAATTCAAGTGCACAATATTTTCCTTTAAAGTAAATCACATTTGAATTAAATGCATTAAACATTTCAGACATCTGGGATAATATTTGATCAATAAATGTGTGATTGAAAGTCTATGCATAAGATCTTGGAGGATTAAATGTGGTAAACTAATTACTTAATTTACAAATAGTATAAAACTTAAGCACTCCATTGAGGTCTTTGTTAGATTTGAGGGTTTATGTAAATTTTTGATACCAACAAAAAGTTCTTTCATTCACTCCATAATATGCAACCTAATTTGGTGAACTACTTTAATGACATTATCAAGTTGATTAAAATAGAACACAGTTCATAGGTCTAGAAACTTTCTTCTAGAATTTCAGGAGATTTTAGAAAAATGTATGCAGGGCCCACATGTGTTCTCTGTTGTTTGTTATATGTTTTAGTAACCAAAGGTTAGTTTCTGTATAATAAAATGTCGATTCAATCATGTATTGCTACCAAAAATAATTTCATTCTATGTTTTATAGTACTTGGTACTTTAGAAATAATCTTCCCATATTCTCCACGTTATAGGATTGTGAGTTACCTGAGGACCTGAGGACCCACCACTTGCAATTGGCACTGAAGTTCATGGGACTGAGTTCTTAACCGGTGGGTTCTGTGTTTACTCCAGTTGGTGTTAGGATTGAATTAAATTGTAGAGCTAAGCTGTGCTGTAGAATTGCTTAGTGTGGAAGAACCTACACAGATGGTGTCAGAGTTTTGTGAGTGTGGTAGTAGTGAGAGGCTAAAGGAGAAACACACAGAAGTGAGTTTTTCCAACATACCACCTTAGTCAATAAATGCTTACAAAGGATCAACTTTACCATGCTTACTTGTGCTATGCTACCAACTCTTCTATATCATATGCTTTTATTCCATCTACTTAATCATATTAATAAGCATTAGTCCCTTAATCAGTTCATTGCTTATTAGCTCTTCTGCAGAATGACTCTGGAACTATCTCAATGTCTATGAGAATACTGTGCATAACAGGGCTTCCAAATAAATATGACATGACTGAATGAAATTTAACAGTAGATAGAAAAAATATAACAAAGTATACATATACACATACAGATTTTTAAAATAGGCTTATTTATCAACCCCCAAATGGATTGTAGATGGAGGTTGACTAGGTATTCAGTGCTTACCTCTTTCTGATTGTATTCTTTTGAGCCTTCCTAAGGATTGCTGGACACATTTCTGTATTTACTGAAGTCTCTCAGATTCCTTGAGTTGTTTGAAAATATATTAATAATTATTTTTATCATAAATAATTATTAATTGTAAATGCTAACATCTATGCTATAGTTAGAAGAATTAGAGTAAAACTGTATTTTATCCAATTCACCTTTATTGTATTGCTTTTCTCTGGACAAAGTGGCAAATTATACATTGAATTTTCCAAACTCAGTTTCAAGAGAATATTTTCCTAATTTAAAATTTGTCAACTGTAAGCAGAATATTTTATCATGCTTCTCAATTTATTTAGAAAATTATATTCAAATTCTTAATTGTTTTATTAGTCTATTATATTATAGAGATGATCCTGGTAACAAAAAAATAACTTAGGAGGCAGCAAGTTTTAACTCTGGGGGACATTTATCAAGCCAGTGTGGAAAGAGCCTCTGCATGTAAATTATTGTCATTGTCAAGTGAATCAGATAATGTGAACAAAAGATGGTGTAATTAAAGCAAACTTCCTTTCAGCTGATGAAATGCTTTCTTTCATCTGTAGGGCTGAGGTATTCATTCTTTTGCTTTTTGTTATTTAGGGGCTGCACTGAGATACTGGAGCTTGCTCATAGTCCTTTACCTCAATATGGCATTTGCTTTCAAGACTAGCAGGTAAATTTCTTAGGCTTTCCGTCTCTCTTTTCAAGAATGATCCAGTCCATTTCAAGGATTCACCTCAGGTCAAATCTACCCTGGATGAGCACACTTTGGTTAGCTTAAAGCCAACTGATTTGGAATTTTGATTATGTCTGCACACCATTTCAGCTTTGTCATACAATGTCACTTAATCACAGGAGTGAAATCCCTCATATTCACAGTCCTGCCCACATTCAAGGGAGATTATACAAGGCACTTACACCAGGGGGTAGAAATCTTGGGGACATGCAAAAATTAAATACAGAGTCCATAAAATATCTCTAGCTTTTAATAGTCATAGATACTCAGAAACTTATTAAAGCTCATAGAGTCACAGCAATTTAAATATATCTACCAATGTTGCCCTTTTTAAAAGTAGAATTATTAAATGCTATAATTATTCCATGGAACTCTTAATTGAAAATCTCTTGTTCAGAATATCCAGAGCATCAAAAAACAATTATAAATTTAGTTTCTGTAAAATTTTCTATTAATAATTTTTATATGGCTAAAGTGTTTTTTCATCATATTGCATTTAGAAGTTTTACATTTTTAACTAGTTGACAGTCAATATTATATTAGTTTTAGTTGTATGCATAATGATTAGACATTTATATAACTTATGAGGAATGCCCCTGAAAGTTTAGTACCCATCTTATAACAGAACCCCAGACTAAGGTGTTTTGGAACAGCTGTGAGGTCCAATTGCCTGCCACCAAGAAGTGTGACTCCTAAGGCCAGAGTCTGGTGAAAAGGAAAGGAATTGTTTACTTAAAAGTCATACAGGTTAAGAATAATGGCGGAAGTCCCACTCTCTTTAAAACACCCACAAACACACAGTCTTGCCTCCCTTTGCCAAATCAGGCCAGTTTCAGAATATGCCAGTCAGAGGCATATAGTCTTTTAGAAAAACAGTAGTTCGAGGTCAGCACTCATGGTCACAGTTGAGCATTCCAGTCATCGCCCACCAATCCATGCTTGGCCTGGCAGATTGGCGATTCCCAGCACCATCAACCATGTTGCTGTGTTCTCCCACTCTTAATCCAAAAGTGCATGGCAACTCCTTCCACACCAGCCGCATGGCCTGCTGGTGGGGGGCCTCCTACACCCTTTCAAACAGCATGGCAAAAGGCTCTTCATGGCTACAGCACCTAGTTTAAATCTTGACCTTGAGCTTCCAGCATGACCCCGTTTCTGACTCTTCCCATAAAAGGCTACACCTGCCAGTTTTTTGTACAGTTCACATTCTCTCCACTGCTATTATCAGTCTGGGCAGGCGTAGCCTCGTGACACAGGGGAACTGCCTCCCTGCTTTGCATAGGTGCTGTAAGCTCACAGGATACATTCAGAAAGCCTCACCCATCTCTCTTGTCCCTGATGCAAGCACAGCTTGTAACATAACTATGAAACTAGCCAAGTTGCCTTGAATTTGCAAAGTACCTCTCAATCGCTGTGTCCACCATCCTCCAAACCATGGCTGTGGAGGTTTTTGGGGGACTTTTTACCTTAACACCCCATTATAATCTGACATCATACATAATACATAGTTATTACAATATTATTACTATATTCCCTATGCTGCACTTTACATTCCTGTGATTATTTTGTAATGGCTAATTGATATTTTTTAATCCCTTTTTTACTCATCCCTCCAACATCCCTGCTATTGGCAACCATCAGTTTGTTCTCTATATCTCTGAGTTTGTTTATATTTTGTTTGTTCATTTATTTCGTTTTTTAGATTCCACAATAAGTGAAATCATATGGTATTTCCCACTTCTGGGTATTTATCCAAAGAAATCCAAAATACTAATTCTAAAAGATACATGTAACCCTGTGTCATTTCAGCATTATTTATAATAGCCAAGATATGGAAGCAACCTAAGTGTCCATCAAGACATGATTGGATAAAAAAGCTTTAGTACATATATTTAATGGAATAGTACTAGGCCACAAAAAGAATGAACTCTTACAATTAGTACCAATGTGGATGGACCTGGAGGGTATTATGCTAAGTGAAATAAGTCATATAAACAATTATTTTTGTCATGCTGTTTAATTGTAGTTTTTTAAGAGTTGGATTTTTTCCTACCATTTTAATATCCTTAAGAATATATTTATATGAAAATTGGCACTTAATTTAAAATAATGACAAGTCTCAAACCAATTAACTGACTTGTGTAAGGAAATCTAACTTAGTTCCTATAACTAAAACATATCATAAAATAAAGCAAAATGAATAAAATAGATTATGCCCCCTCCAAATTTTACTAATTAAAAAAAAATCCAAATATGGCACAGCAGCAATATACTAAGTTGGATTAAATGAAAATGAAATCTGGAGCATTACACGAGTATCAAATGAATAAAATATTACTGAAAATATTCCCTAAAGTGATTACCTAAAATGCTACCATTTTAGTTATTTGTTACAATTTTATTAAAAGTCCATTATAAACAAGGAAATGCTGCAGTTTGATGTTTTATTGTTGACAGGCTAAAGTAAAGTTTTGGAATATATAATAATGTGTCTAGAAATTGGAAAAGGAAATATGAGGTGAAGAAAATTATTATGTCTAGCATCGGCCTTAATTATGATGAGCTAACTACAATGCCAAAATATAATAGATAATTTTTATTGACAATTCCTCATATGAGAATACAATCTGATATTGTTTCTTCCTTCAAGAATGTTATTGTTCAGCCCTGGCTGATGTAGCTCAGTGGATTGAGCGTGGGCTGGGAACCAAAGGGTCCCAGTTCGATTCCCAGTCAGGGCACATGCCTGGGTTGCGGGCCAGGTCCCCGTGAGGGCCATGTGAGAGGCAACCATACACTGCTGTTTCTCTCCCTCTCTGTCTCCCTCCCTTCCCCTTTCTCTAAAAATAAATAAAATAAAATCTTTAAAAAAAATGTTATTGTTCTAAGATTTCTAACCATGCAAGTATATATAAATATGTCCATATATTAAAACCATGCAACTATATATATTTATTTATTCATTATATTAAAAATAAAGGAAAATATCAAAATTTTAATCTGTATCATATACAATACTTTACTTAGTTACTGATGCTTAAAATTTATTTGAGATTTTCATTTTAATTCCACAAACCTTCATGGACCACCAACTGTATCTGGTACAAAAGAGATAGTGATACATTCATAGCCTTCGTGTCAGTTTAGTTCTTAAACCTGTCTATATATTGTTAGAGAGGACAGTGAAGCTGAGTTTTATAGTTATATGGTAGTCAAATTCCACTCTCATATTCCTTGAAGCAAGTTATTGTAGCAAGTGTTTATAAAACCATAGATGGGCAGTCCTAAATCATCAGTCTTTTACCTTAAAAGCAAAGTTCGCAACAGTAAGCCCTGGCTGGTGTGGCTCAGCTGGTTGGGCATCGAAAAATGAAAGGTCTCTGGTTCGATTCTCAGTCTGGGCACATGTCTGGGCTGTGAGTTGAGTCCCCAGTCGGGGCATATGCAAGAGGCGACTGATCTATGTTTCCGTCTCACATTGATGTTTCTCTCCCTCTCTTTCTCTCTCCCTTTCCCTCCCTCTGTAATCAATAAGAGAAAACAAATTTTAAAAAGCAAAGTTCACAATAACTAAATAAAGACTATCAATGAAGCTTAAAACTGAGGTTCTGGGAGATACCAGAAACAAACACCAAAAAAAGATCACCTGTTTTGTTTGATAGAATAGTTATTAGATGCGAAAGGATGTATAAAGCAATTCCTCGCAAGCATTAAATACTGTTTTGTATAGAGTTAAATGTTGGCTTTATTTCTGCATATTTTAAGTTTTTGTTAAAAAGGCCAGTTTTAGATTAACAAAAGAATAATAGTGTTATATTCTTTTTTCCTTCCTTCCTTGAAAATTAGGAAGTTTTGGACTGGCAAATGAGACTCTAGTTTAATCTAGCTTTTTTGTTTTTTCTAATATAATTATGTCATCTATATCATGAAAGAGATACCTGTCAAATAACTTACAAAGTTTAGTTTTATTGTTTTATTTTAATAAATTAAAACAATTTACCTTTTAAAGAAAATATTTATATTGATATTAAAGGAAATGTGCATGAAGTTACATGAGGAAGACACTAAAACATCTTGTTTTGTTGTAAAACCTACTGTCATGGCTTGCTCATTTGACAGATATACTATTGATGACATGAGAAATGTCTAAACCTGTACAGAATTTTTATGAGTTTCTTTGAGTCAAACTGACCATCACCAGGAAGCAAAATCTCAATGAACTGTGAAAATGCTCCAAAGAATGGCAGTTTTGCAGTTTATTTTATTCATTTTAATCAAAGCGGGGGGGGGGGGACACAAGAGGAGGTATGAAACTTGTTGATATATTAGAGAGGTGGGGGAAAGCAAAACTGCGAAATCTTTGAGATGAGATAAGGAGTAAAATGAAGAGACAAATACCTTTGAAATTGGTTGGTGTAGACTAGTTTAACAGTTACAGCACATAGAGATGGTGTTCAGGGAACAGGATGACAATGAGGCATTGCAGTCTTCTGCTCTGGTGAGAGACTGTGCTCTGAGGGTTCTGGCAAAATGGGATTATCCTGTCATTCCAAGCACTTTTGTTATCTTAGGTGCAAAAATACAGCAGATAGACTCCATTAAGCTAAAGATGACCTTTGTCAAGGAAGATACTGGCCTAGGACATAACTATCCACCAGAACTAGCTTTTCATTAAGAAGTTTTAATTTCAGACCATCTGATATGGTTAGGTCTCTGAGTTTGTATGGCCCACCATGCAGGACTTCCCTGAGCTTGGCAGGTTCAGTATTTGGCCACTTTTAAGTCCACACTACCTTTCAAAGTGTGATTTTTAACACATTCTTTGAGCAGCCAGGCAGAGAATTTTCATTCAGCCATGAAAACCTGCCATAGTTGACACTTACTTTTTACTTTTAACTGAGTTTGGACTAAATATCTACATGTGTATTTTGATGCAGTGTCTTTAAAACACTATCTGTTTTTGACAACCTCCAAAACAGAAACTAGCTAGGAATTTTAAAGTGTTATTTTATTTATTTATTTATTTTTTTTTTTGGTCAACAAAAACACCAATGGTATGCTGTTGCCAAACATTTCTGCCAAGATATAAATTGCTATGTATTTCTGAGATGTTAATGTAATTGATGTGGATAGCAAAAAATGCAGACCACCTTCAATCTCCTAATTTTGTTTACAAACACTTTCCTAAGATTCCTGTAGTGTAACATGAGTACATTGCAACTGCTTCTGTGATGTCACTGAGCTGTATAGAACAACTCCATCAGAAGCACTAAAGCGAAGATCTACAGGAGCCGAAGGACTTTTAGAGTTCATGTGATGACCTGGCAGTGACTTTTAGGTAGAGATTCTTCCATAAGGAATACAAGTGATAGTATTCTGGGTATATCCATGTGTAAAGTTTAAATTCAGTTGACCATTATTTATTTTAAAATGCAAGTACCATCTCTAAGAAATAGCTAATAAAACCTCACTTCACTCCTCCAGGGTAATACCAGTCAGAACTCGTGACCTGTGATATGGATTTGAAACGTCTCAAAATGTATTTCTCTGCTGTAGACTTTAGGGCATAATTCTTTACAATAAAGCACCCCATTACATTTTATAAACTCAGACAACACCATGTGTGTATGACCCTGAGCACGTTTACTTCAACTCCCATATTGACTGCTTTAGAAAGAACATAAATTTGCCATAAGCTTACTGTCTATTATATAGTTCTTTTGCAATTGCAACAAATGTCATAATGAAAACAAGTTAAAAGAAAACTGTCACCACTTTTATCAATAAAAAGAAAACTTTTAACTTGTAGGGTGGGAAGAAAAAAAGATTGGAGATGTGTTAATGAACTTAAAACTTTTAGTAAACAACATATGTAATTACTCTGTGAGGAAATGCTGCTTAATTAAAACACAGAGTCATTCTATTAGCATACACACCTGCTGTTTATAGAACTCATTTCTTCGTAAACTAACTTGATTCCTGAGCAAGGTTCTCCCTCTAGTTCATCTCCTTGAGGTATTTCCATCTCAATTCTCTGCCTTAGTCTTGTTTGCATTGACACCTCTCATAGTAATTATGATAGAATATTATAGGGTGCGCAAGATTTTATGATAAAATGCCCCTGTAGACTTTATAGTCCTGTGTTTCACTTTGGAAGATAAAGGAATAAAAGCTGCTTCTTTTTAAAATATTCTAAATCCCGTCATTTCAGGCCTGAGATCACAGTCCTTTCATTAAGAACTGAAAGTACATTGTCAATGTTGTAGTCAAAACTAGAGAGCCATCACCCATACATGCTGATCCTTGTAAAATGATGCTGTTGGAGAATTTAATTCAAAGACTTTTTAAACTTTATTCTGGAAACTTTTATTTTTTTAAGAAGTTATTTTTGTTTATTTATTTTTTATTTAAAGAGGTTATTTTCTTCAAATATAGCCAACAGCATGTCTATTTACTGTTTAAACACAAAATCTTTGAGGTTGAAAGCTTTTCTGAAAGCAAAGATTTATTGAGCTGTATGCTAACTGGAAACAAGACCAGGTCCTGGAACCTACACCCTCACCCTCCATTAGCAGGGCTGGATGGAGAAGAAGACTATGTCTGCTGCCCTGGAGCTGACAGGGCTCTTTTGTACAATGAATTTGGGCAAGAAAGATGAAAATTGTTTTGCAATAATTTACCTCAGCTGTACATAATGGGAGCAGGACAAGGCAGAGTGGGGGTGGGGGTGGGCAGTTCTAGAATAGGTGCATTGTCAGTAAGGAGAAATATTTACTTCTTGATTGGTTGTGGGTAACAGTCTGGAAAGTTCATACATAAGGAAGATTGGTGGTTGGCAGTTTTTTAGACAGTGGTCAGGAAGTTGATTCAAAGTTTCAACAAGTATTCACCAATGTCAGCAGTCTTTTGTTAGTTTCAGTCCACAGTTGGTTACTTCGATTGTCTCTCTCCCGCTCTCAGGCCCCTGTAATTTTAACTGAGGAATTCTCAGAATTTTTCTTCTCACCACTCCTATCCAAAAATAAGCAAATGTTCAAATAAGTAGGTTAAAATAATAAAGATAACTAATATCATACTTATTATTTATTACTTATAATAAAAATAATATACACAGAGTATTTACTACACTCCGGATACTGCATTATTGTGTGTACTTTGCTTTGCTATAATTACACTATATGCACACACATGTCTGTGTTTTATTTTATTTTATTTTTTTTTAATTTTATTTATTTTTAGAGGAGAAGGGAGGGAGAAAGAGAGGGAGAGAAACAGCAATGTATGGTTGCCTCTCACATGGCCCTCACTGGGGACCTGGCCTGCAACCCAGGCATGTGCCCTGACTGGGAATCAAACCAGGACCCTCTGGTTCCCAGTCCACGCTCAATCCACTGAGCTACACCAGCCAGGGCATGTCTGTGTTTTATTTATCTACCCATATGATCCAAATTATTCTGATTTTCCACATGAAAGTCCTGTCTCACATTTACAAATTTTTGCCTGGTTGTTCAAAAATAGTATCTCATTTTCCTGTGATTTCACCAGTATTCCTTTGATGTTTTTAAAATTATTTTAAATGGTTACTTTAACATTTGTCTATTTACATTTTTGATATTGACAGTTTCTAATAATTTTAGCAAACATATAATTGGTTGTTTATAATAAACCCTGCATTGTACTAACCATACTTTAGATTAAATAAATTTAATCCTCAAAGTCAATCTAGGACATAAGTTTTACCCTTATTCCAATTTTATAGATGAAGCAATTAGGACATAGAGATTGAGTGACTTGCTTAAGCACACACAAGTCTTTGATGGAGTTAGCATAGAAAATAGTCAGTCTGACTACAGAGACCATGCTCTTAATCTCTATTCAATGGAGTGTCTTTCAAAAGGCAAGAATGATTCTAAACTGGTATATTTATTTTCTAGTAAGTAACTGCAAGATTAACTCTCAAGATTGTCATAAAACCTAGTTTTCTTTCTAAATAAAATTATAGGTAATAAGCATATACCAATCATCAAATAGATACAATATTCTTTGCTTAGAATAAAAAGATTGATAAGACAATCAGACACATATTAAGAAATTTCATAAATGTAGTACATGTTATGATAAAGATATGTTAATGGAACACAAAAGACCATCATTTAATTTGGCTGTGAATTTCAGAGGAAACTTCCTGGAGGAAAAGGTGTTTTTAGAAAAATCTGTGTATATGAGTGGATTGTTAATGAAAACCTTGAAGTACAATAGAGTGAAAAAAATGGGTGTGGAAGTTCATGGTGTGCAGGTGACACGCTACAAGATTGGTGTGAATAAGGAATATACTTCGAGACGAGAAATAAGGATAGGTGAACCAAGATAAACAAGGAGTTATCACACGGATTATACAGCAGAGAATGTTACTACTCGCTAATATTTAATGTGCTCCCCTACATCCCATCTCCTTTTCTAGGCCAAAGCATGTAAGATTCTATTCCTATTCCATTTTTCTCTTATCCTGCTTTGGCCGTGCCACGCCATGGCCGCAGCATTGCAGGCCACGTGATGCACAGCGAACCCTAGCCATTGTATATTTTGTCATGGCCACGTTCTCTTCTCAAGTTTATGAATGTTCCAAGTCTTTTATTTACTATGGATTACTGTATTCTGAGTTAGAGTTTTAATCATTTCTCCTAGTGTTCCACATATCCGACTTTACCTAATGTCCACACAGCTCAAAGTGCTTACCAAGATGGCTCTATATAAAATGGCTTCTCTTACTTATCATTCTTTTGCTTATTCAGTCTCTTATTCCCTTCCAAGAAAATATTGCAATATAACATAGTTTTAATATATTTGTTTGATATCACCAAAACTCAGTTTCAATAAAGCCCAACTGTTGCCAAGAACAGTCCTGATACAGATTAGTTGCTCAATCAATATTTGTTAATGAATGGATTAATGAATTAAACTTCAAAACAACCTGATGAGGAAGGCATTAATACTAATCATGTTTGATGAATAAAACCAAGACTTAGAATAATTATTTTTAAACGGATATATTGAGGTGTTGTTGATACATAAAAACTGAATATATTTAATACTTACAATATGATGAGTTTGGACATATGCATAAACATATAGAACCATCACTATAATCAAGATAACAGGCATATTCATCATCTCCAAAAGCACCCCTGTGAACCTACTTTCTAGTGGTTAGAACACTTAGCACAGAATCTACCATATTCACAAATTTTTAAGAGCACAATACATACTGATAACTATAGATACTATGATATATAGCGATCTCTAGATGTATTCATCTTACATAACTGAAACTTTATATCAAATGAACAAGGACTCCTATTTCCCTCTCTTTCAGCTCATGGAGGTCCCTCTTCTATTCTCTGCTTACATAGATGAATAGATAAATAAAATGCCAAAAATAAGTAGAATGAATATTATTAAGCTCTAAAAAGGAAGGAAATCCTGCCATTTGTAACAAAATGAATGACCCTGGAGGACACCATGCTAAGTGAAATAAGCCATCACAGAAGGACAAATATCACAGTATCTAAAATAGTCAAATTAGAATATTTCTTTTTTTTTATCATTTTAAAGTATATTTTATTGGTTCTGCTATTACAATTGACCCATTATTTTTTGCCTCTTTTTTTCCCTCCACCTTTCACCCCACTTCCCACCAGCATTCCACACCCCTTAGTTCATGTCCATGGGTAGTACATATACGTTCTTTGACTTCTCCATTTCCTATACTATTCTTAACCTCTCCCTGTCTATTTTCTACCTACCATTTATGCTTATTCCCTCTACCTTTTCCCCCATCCTCTTCACTCCTCTTCCCCACTGATAACACTCTATGTGATCTCCATTTCTGTGATTCTATTCCTGTCCTGTTTGCTTAGTTTGTTTTTGTTTTTAGGTGCAGTTGTTGGTAGTTGTGAGTTTGTTATCATTTTACTGTTTGTAGTTTTGATCTTCTTTTTCTTAAATAAGTCCCTTAAACATTTCATATAATAAGGGCTTGGTGATGATGAACTCCTTTCACCTGACTTTATCTCAGAAGCACTTTATGTTCCTTTCCATTCTAAGTGATAGCTTTGCTGAATAGAGTCATCTTGGATGTAGATCCTTGACTTTCATGACTTGGAATACTTCTTCTTTCCAGCCCCTTTTTGCCTATAAGGTTTCTTTTGAGAGAAATCAGCTGATAGTCTAATGAGAACTCCTTTGTAGCTAACTGTCCCCTTTTATCTTGCTGCTTTTAAGATTCTTCTTATCTTTAATCTCAGGTAATGTAATTATGATGTGTCTTGGTGTGTGCTTCCTTGGGTCCAACTTGTTTGGGACTCAGCCTCCTGAACTTCTTGGAAGTCTAATTCCTTCACCAGTTTGGGGAAGTTCTCCTCCATTATTTTTTCAAATAAATTTTCAATTCTTTGCTCTTCGTCTTCCCCCTTTGGCACCCCTATGATTTGGGTGTTTGAATGTTTAAAGTTGTCCCGGAGGTTTATAAGCTTCTTCTCATTTTTTTTTTTTTTTTTTTTGAATTCTTGTTTCTTCATCTTGTTCTGGTTGACGCTTATTTCTCCCTTCTGCTCCAAATTGTTGATTTGAGCCCATTCCCTTCCTTTCACAGTTGGTTCCCTGTGCATTTTCCTTTACTTATCATAACTTTCACTTTTTCCTCTATTTTGTGACCATATTCAGCCAAACCTGTGAGCATCCTGATTACCAGTGTTTTGAACTCTGTATCTGATAGGTTGGCCATCTCTTCATTGCTTAGTTGTATTTTTTCTGGAATTTTGATCTGTTCTTTCATTTGGGCCATTTTTCTTTGTCTCAGTGCTTCTGTTTTAAGGGGTGGAGCCTTAAGTATTCACCAAGGTGGGCATCTCATATTGCTGTGCTATCGTGCTGTATGTGGGCAAGGGGTCAGAGAGGGAACAGTGCTGCTTTTTGGGCTCTCAGCCAGCTTTCAGGCACTTCCTGCACTACCCACATGCAAATTGGGCTTTTTGGTGCTGATTCCCAGGTAGATAGGCTTGTATATGTTCTAGGACCCTGTAGGTCTCTCAAATGAACTCTTCTGTGAATTTGTGAGTTTCTCTCACCACCACAACCCCCATAGGTTTTTATAGCCAGAGGTTTTGAGGCTTTATTTCCCTGGGTTGGAACTCTGGGTTGTGTGGTCTGTCTCTCTTCCCAGTTGTTGTTTCCAGTTTATCTGCACACAAATGTGGGGCTTCCCAGTCCTCCAGCTGCCCCCTCCCCGAGTCCTCCAGCTTCCACCTTGTCATGCCCTCTCCTTCCCAGCTGCCCATCTCTGCCCCTCTACCAGTCTGGATGAAAGTTTCTTCTTTAACTCCTTGGTTGTCAGACTTCCACACAATCCAATTTTCTGGCAGTTCTGGTTGTTTTTTGTGTTTAAATTTGTTATTGTCCTTCTTTTGGTTGTGTGAGGAGGCAAAGTATATCTACCTTCATCTCCATCTTGACCAGAAGTACAGAATATTTCTATAAGTTCAAGAACCTAGTGACTGGCAAAAGCATAATTTAAATACAGATTTGTGATTCAAGATCCCAAGTGTTAATCATAGTAACCCTGTGTTTTGGATAAAATCAGCCTTCTGTAGTAACAAAGGCTGAAACGACATTTATTAGACACTTCTAACTTGGGCTCACACCTAACCCAGGGATTAGTTCTGTAGGGAAGGAGATTATGCCTATTTAGCTAAGTAAGTTCATGAAATTCAGTACCTATTTTCCTGAATGCCAGTTTGAGATAAGAATGTGCTGTGATACGCCACTTTTGCTGCCGAGCACTGAATTCCAAGTGACCAATTTATTTACCTGGTCATTATTAACCAGGGCCAACTGCATCTGCAGGGAGCTCTTATAGGTAGACTTGTCACAATAATGAGCCACCTTCTTACAGCAACACAGATTGGGAGAAAAAGTATTTTTCCACTACAACTCTACTGAATTATTTTTTAGAACATACAATAATATCATTTCAGGTTGTAAATCATAATGCCATGAAACCTGATGAAGTACATTTAAATACCATGATATTATAATCGTTTTGGTAGGTACAGAAGCATATTTCCTCTTATGCTTGCAAAAGGCAGAATGAATTGTTAAATATGCACCCCAACAGTTTCCATTAGCATGCATATATTTAAGATCAACAGACAATTTTATGAATCTTATATAAAAGTATTCATTCTTTGTAAGTCATCCATTTGATTAATTTTTCCATTTGTTTCTTTAAATGTTTTTGATAAATATTAATATTGTGAAAATAAAACACTAATAAGGGGAAATTAGTGAGAATAATTGATCTCAATATTTTTAATTCCAAATTATACTGCTTCAAAAAAGAGGTGTCCAGAGAGGCAGGAGTGCTCATGGATAGTACACTAGACTGAGTCAAAAGTCCAGAATTTTATTCTGAACTCTAATGGAAATTATTTTTCTAGTATTGGGCAATTAAGGACCATTGTGTGTTTCATATTCTTCAGACATAAAGTGAATGTATACAAATGTATTGATACTTTTAGATTAAAATCAAATATCATGTAATTTTTTCTGTTATTGACAGCCACTTATGTGTCCCTACATGGGTACATCCTATACTTATATACTCAATGTAGGTCTTGCTATACTGCATATTGAATATTTATTTTCTTATCTGTGTTCTTCATTAGAAGGTATTGTCCTTAAAAGATGTGTCTTGTTCGGTAGTTTATTGCTTTAGTTTACTGTCTGGTTTAAGGTATTTGCTAATGAAATAACAAATTTTTATCTCATACTATGCTGCGGTAAGCTAATACAATTCTGATGTAAAAGATCAGCAAAGTATAAGGGGAACAAGTTTTAGTTACAGAATTAAATAATTTGTTGCTGTCTTTTCTTCTTATTGTTAATAAAATAGGTGAAATTGAGCTTACTGACTGCTTCCAACTAATAGTGATCATTGGCCCAGACACATACTAGTCAATGATTTATAAAGTTGCTTCTAATCACCTCTCATCAATACTTTTCTTCCTCTATTTATTTGCCAGATACCAAAACAATTCTCTCAAAGCAAGTATCTAATGGATCAGAAATTTTTTCCACACGTGCTATCTTCCAAATGTTATGGAAGCACTTTTAGAAGAGCTTATCTAAAAGTATGTACTTACAGTCATATGGAGCCAGTGAAACAAAGAGAATCGGGCTGTGGGAATGTCAGACAACACAACAGCAGAAAGCCTGTATTAGTTTCCTACTGCTGCTGTAACAAACAGTGGCTTAAATCATTGCAAATGTATTATCTTACATTTCCGGAGGTGAGAAGTCCAATATGGGCTAAAATCAAGGTGTCAACATGCTGCGTTCCTTCTGAGGACTATAGGGAATAATCTGTATTCTTGCCAAATAATCTGAATACATGCTGTATTCTTGCAAGTTTCTAGATGCTACTTGCAATTCCTGGCTAGTAGTTTCCTTCCATCTTCAAAGTCTGCAATCAGCAGTTCAATCTTTCTCCCTTAACATCGCCCTGGCACTGACTCTCGTCCCTCTCTTCCACGTTTAATGACCTTTGTGAACACATCAGGACTACATGGTTAATCAGGATAAATTCCTCCCTTTAAATTCAGATGGTTAGCAACCTTTATTCCACCTTTAATGTTAACTTTTTTTTTTTGCCATGTGGCATACCACATTCACAGGTTCGGGAGATGAGGGTGTGGACATCTTTGAAAGACCATTATTCTGCCTACCAAAGAGCCACACCACATTCTATTATGAATAGGTGTTTTTTCATGATTAAAATGAATATTTTCTGGAATGCCATTTATTCAAATATTTTTATGTATTTATTTGTAAAGAGAGGGGAATGGAAGGAGAAAGAGAGGGAGAAAAACATCAATGTGTGGTTGCCTCTCACATACCCCCAAAGCACGTACTGAGTACCTGGCCCACAACTCAGGCATGTGCCCTGACTGGAAATCCAACCAGCAACCCTTTGGTTCTCAGGCCAGTGCTCCATCCCCTGAGTCACACCAGCCAGGGCTGGCATGCCATTTTTTATGAGTGAATCAACATGACTTGTTCATTCAGTCAGTGAAACTTAGAGAAGACTGTATGTTTACGTAGATTAAAACATCTTGGCAATTGACTGTAAAGTCAACTTCCTATGAATATCAGATGTTGAAGACCTGGGTGTTTTAAAGGAAGTTAACTCAAACACAAAAAAGGTAGTTAGACTGTAGAAAACAATTGTGAGAAATTTTAAAACTCAAGAATATTTTATAACCACTTTTATAATAAGAAGGACCCTTTTATACAGGAGAAATACATGACACAAAGTTCAAATGTTTGATTTACTAATGCGGAAAGGTACTAAATCTGTTTTGTTTTATACATCAAGCAGAGAAGATATTTAAAAATAGCAAAATGTAGCATAATTAGAAAGCAAACTACACATCAAAATGGTATTTCAAAATATTACATTTAAAAAAATATATATTTTTGCAAAATGATGGGATAACCTGATGTTTTTTTACCTCTGGGGAATGCACATTAAAACTAAATTAGGGATATACACATATAGTAAGAGAAACTTCAACATGTGAATGGATAGTGTAGTTACTCTAGAATTCCCATTATTGATGTTCTTTACTAAACACTCAAAAGCATCTTCCTGTTTGGGAGAAAAGAGAGCAGATGTATGTGATAAAAGTCTCCTTCCTAGATAATATCATATTGCTAAAGGGGCCATGTGTGAAAATTAAGCTGACTGGCATTCTGGCTGGTGCTGACATAACAGAAAATTAGTAGCATCAGACTGGCATCTGCGCAACTGTTAATTAGCCTTCACTAGTCAAAGGAAATTACTAAGTTTTTCACATAGAGATATTAAAGATTTTTTTTTTTGAGATACCATTCAGTGGCACAAGATTCCATCATTGGAATCCCTGAAATATTTTACATTTAATAAATTAAAATTAGTTTATTACCCTAGGTTAGAAATGAGGAAATTAAATGCCAGAAAGAGCAAGAAGGCAATATTACACAGAGGCAGAGCCCAAAATTCATACCCGAGTCCATTCAGAATCTCTGTCTCTTAATGCAAACTATACTAATAATGAGACCATTATCTTGACAATGAGACCAAAGGGGTCCAGGCAACCAAAAGTCAGCAAAGACTTGCAGGCAAGTTCATAGTTGTCTCCCTTTGAACTAAATTTATCCAATTTAAAGTAACCAGCAAATACAGTAAAAAAAAAAAAAAAAAGGAAACAAACATTAAAATCCATCAAGCTAACAAAAGTATAATTTTGCATCCTGTAGAATAAACTCAGCAGTGTTTCATTCAGGATGTCTGCCATGCACAAAATTATCTAAATTCTCTGAGCACAAAATCTGTTCCCACAATGTCCATTTTAAATTAGGTCTGAGTACAGCTGTAAATTGGGCCAACATTCAGAAGATCCGGGTCGTGCTGTTAATGGAGAAATTGTTTCTGACTAGAAGGACATCCGATATAGAAACATTTATGTCTTTGCTACAGAAAGTTTTTGCATTTAGCTGCACAGAATAGCATTACTAAAGAATGCCTAATGCTGGAACTATATTCAATTGAATCTTTAATAGTAATACTTTAAATGAGTCCAAGCTGTAAAAGTAATTTCTTCTGCTTAATTACTTTTCTGGAACAGCAACACAATTAGACATTCTCACTCCAAATACAATTGAGTGCATTTACTCTCAGCATTTCTGTCGAAAGCTTGCTCAAATATCTTTTTCCAGTATCTTAAGTGATACAAGTAATGGCATCATTTTATTGTCCATTTGAATAAGTTTTATACAAGCTCTATGATACTCAAATGTACAGACAGATTCCTCTTCTGCCTTTTGATCCAATATTTCATTTTACTATTTATTTTTAAATTTATTGGGATGACATTGGTTAATAAGATTATATAGGTCTCAAGTAGACATTTCTATGATACATGATCTGTATATTGCACTGTGTGCCTACCACCCAAAGTCAAGTCATCTTCTGTTACCACGTATTTGGCCTCATTTACCCCTTACTGAACCCCTACCCGCCTTCTGACTGGTGTCTATGAGTTTCAGTTCTATATCCCATATATGAGTGAAATCATATGATTCTTAGACTTTTTCTGACTTATTTTGCTTAGCATGATATTCTCAAGGTCTATTCATGTTGTCATTAATGGCAATATTTCATTTTTTCTTATGGCTCAGTAGTATTCCATAGTATATATGTACTACATCTTCTTTATCCAACCATCTAACAAGACACTTGGGTTATTTCCATGTCTTGGCCAACCTGAATAATGTTTCAGTGACCATAGGGGTGAATATACCTTTGGGAATAAATGTTTTGAAATTTTTCAGGTAGATACCCAGAAGATGGATTGCTGGATCATATGGCATCCTATTCTTAATTTTTAAATGAAACTCCATACTTTTGTCCATACTGGCTGTACCAGTTTACATTACTACCAGAAGTTAATGAGGCTTCCCTTTTCTCCAGTCCAACACATTATTGTGTCTTCTTGATGAAAACCATGGTAACAAGTATGAGGTGGTATCTCATTGTAGTTTTCATTTGCATTTTCCTAGAAGCTAGTGATATTCAGCGTCTTTTCATACATCTGTTGGCCATTTGTATGTTTTCTCAAGAGAAGTGTCTGTTAAGCCTTCTGCCAATTTTTAAATTGGATTTCTTGTTTGGTGTTGAGTTGTATAAGTTCTTTATATATTTTAGAAATTAATCTCTTGTCAGAGCTGTTGTTTGCAAATATCTTCTCCCATTCAGTTGGTTGCTTCTTTGTTTGATTGGTGGCTACTTTTGCTGTGCAGAAACTTTTTAGTATGATACAGTTCCATTCATTTATTTTGCCTTTACATCCCTTGCATTTGAAGTCAAATTCATAAAATCTTCTCTAGACCAAGGTCCATAAGTTTAGCACATATGTTTTATTCTACATAATTTATTGTTTCAGATCTTATATTTAGGGCTTTGATCAATTTTTATTTAATTTTTGAACTTGGGAACAAATTGTAATCTGGTTTTGTTGTTTTGCATGTGATTTTCCAATTTTCCCAGCATCGTTTATCAAAGAGGCTTTCTTTTCTCCATTGTATGTTTTTGGTTCCTTTGTCAAGAATTATTTGCCCATATACATGGGGTTTTACTTCTGGGCCCTCAATTCCAGTGGTGGATGTGTCTGTTTTTCTGCCAATACCATGCCGTTTTGATTATTATTGCTCTGTAGTATAATCTGAAGTCAAGTAATGTGATACCTCTGGCTCTGTTCATTTTTCTCAGGATTGCTTTGGCTATTTAGGATCTTGTGGTTGCATTGAAAATCTGATTACTTTTTTGTTCTGTTTCTTTAAAATTTATAATTGGAATTTTGATGGAGATTGCATTAAATGTCTATATTGCTTTGAGTAATATAGTCATTTTAATTTAGTTGATTCTTCCAGTTCATGAACACAGAAACTCTTTCCATTTCATTGTGTCTTTTTCAATCTCTTTTAATGATGCTTTGTAGTTTTCAATATATAGAGCCTTTATGTCCTTTGTTAAGTTTATTCCTAGGAATTTTTTTGTTGCAATTGCAAAAAGAATTATTATTTTTTTGTTATTTATTTTTCCAAAATCTCGTTGTTAGTATATAGGGAAGCAGTGGATTTTTGTACATTGAGTTTGTATCCTGTAACTTTACTGTATTTGTTTATTGTTTCTCAATAGTTTTTGGTAAAGTCTTTAGGGTTTTCTATATACAGAATCATGTCATGTTCAAAAAGTGACAGTTCTTCATTCTCAATGTGAATGCCTTTTATTTCTTTCTCTTGACTTGATTGCTCTGGTTAGGACTTCCAGCACTATATGAGTAAGAGTGGTGAAAGTGGACATCCCTGTCTTGTTCTTGACCTTAGAAGGAAAAGCTTTCCGTTTTTCACAATTGAGTATTATAATAGCTGACTCTTTGTCATATATAGCCTTTATTATGCTGAGGTACTTTTTTCTATACCTGTTTTATTGAATGTTTTAATCATAAATGAATGTTGTATCTTATCAAATTATTTTTCTGCATTTATTAATGAGATCATATGAATTTTATCCTTTGTTTTGTTAATGTGGTATATTACATTGATTGCTTTGTATATGTTGAACCATCCTTGTGCCCTTGTGATGCCTATCACACACAAGTTCATATTAAACTATAGTTATCTGTGATGATGTGTCCCTTCCTGGAGCAGCAGGTCCTCCATCTATATACTTTTAGGCTGCTAGGGGGAAGGTGAAATATTTTTTTTTAGTCTTTTGCTCCTTGAAAATAATCAGCTTAAAATAATCAATATCCCAGAAAACATATTTTGGACGGCAAACTCTGCTTTCCCCTCTAAATGGAATCAAGAGCCTACTGACAATCTCATGCGTACATGAACAACTGATATTTGACAAGGGAGAAAAGAATAGTCAATGCAGAAAGGATAGTTTCTTCAATAAATGGTGTCGGTAAAAATAGATAATCACATGCAGGAAAATGAAAAAAAAAAACAGAATTGAAGTTTCCTTAAAAAGTAAAAAAATTGAACTACTGTATGATCCAGCAATACCACTCAGAATATATGTCTGAAGAAAATTAAATCACTCTCTTAAAGTGATATCTGCACAGCTGCATTTATTACAGCATTATTACTTACCAAAACCAAGACAGTGGAACAAGTTAAGTATCCATCAAAGGATAAATGCACAAAAAAGATGTGGTATCTATTTACGATCAAATTTTATTCAACTACAAAAAGAAAAAAATCCTGTCATTTGAGAATAGCATCAATATGTTGATGAATCTTGAGAGAATTATGCTTAACAAAATGTTTGATAGAGACACAAAAGTATTGTATGATATAATTTATACATGGAATCTAAAAAAAAATTCAGAAACATACAGTAAGATGGTGGTCACCAGGGGCAGGGGTGAAGAGAGTGGGGGAAATAGGTAAAGGTGATAAAAAATACAAACATCCAATTACATGAGTAATAAATTCAGAAGATCCATGTATATCATGGTGACTATATTTCCAATACTGAATTGTATACTTGAAAGTTGCTAGAGAGTTAAATCTTAAATGTTCTCATTACAAAAAAAAAAGAAATAAGTATGTAAAGTTATGGATGTGTTAACTAATTTCATTGTGGTAATAATTTTGCAATATATACATATCAAATCATCATGACATATACATTAAACTTGCACGAGATGATTATATAGCAATTACATATCAATAAAACTGTAAAAGTTGTTCCAATTTCTCTCATAATAATGACTCACTTGCTCAGTTTTGAAATATATAGTAGTTTGAGTTTTGCTAATGTATACCAAAGAAAAATAACTGGAATTCTGTAATTGTGAATGTTTTTGTATTTAAACTGACGCTATCTATGTAAAATATAATATATAAAATATAATACTCAAGATCAACTTTTTAAAATGAAATCTATAACTACTAGTCAAATAAAATTTTATCACAAATGGTATCATTTGCGTAATTGAAGGTGACACCTAGAAAAAAGATTATAAAGAAACTAAAATAAAAAGTCTTATTAAGAAGAGAGAATCTTTGATTCTCTTGCCAGCATGTTAAGAGAGGCAAGAGACAACTTTGGTTTATTAGTGACAGAACTAATCTGTCCATTTGAAGTTTAATGACTCCAGTGAATTGTGTATGCCCAAGACTCAAGGTATCAGTCCATATGATCTGTAGCTCTATATCTAATTGTACAAATAAATGAAAAATTTCTGAGTCATGAACTTTAAGGTCAATGAAAACCTGCTGAAAACAATCTTTTCCCTTACTCTTTACAACAGGGCAGCTGTAGTGACAACTAAGTTCTCTGTAGGCCATATTTTGGTCCTTCCGATGCACATTTTAGATGACTGATTGCTTTCGTAAGAACTCTTATTTTCATATTCTAAATAGCAAGTGTTGAGATCTAGAGGAAGGTCCATAGGGGCCTCACCAGTTACTCTGTGCTTGACAGTCTTCTGACAGAAATTCCCGAATAGAAAACAGGTGCTATCTCTCCAACAATATTTCATCCTATACCCTCAGTATCTTGCAATTTTCATGGTTGGTTATATAAGTGGCATGCTGAGTTTAAGCTAATGTGTTTTCCATCTCAAATGGCACAGCTGCTTTTTTCCTCCTGCATTAAGCACTAAGCAGGTGGTGTTTTCTAATCATTTATGTTCATTTTGTCTGCCATCATGAGCAAGAAAGATCATAGATGTGCTCAGCGGCTCTCGTAGTTAAATGGTGATGAATACAGTGAGAGTCTGTTTTGACCATGGAAGCATCTAATTTGAAAACCATGGCAACAGAAATGTGGAGGTGGGGCTGGGCTTTGTCTTCTGTCATCCAGAAATAATTCAACATCATCTAGCAGCCATTTGCCTGGGCTCTGGTTATTGTTGAGAAATGATGAATTGGAGCATAGAATTTGTAGAAGTGACAGGATAATTTTCTTTGGTTAAAATACAAAGTTTGTCAATAATAATTTATAAATACTTTCTTTTTACATTTATTAGAACAGTGAGAAAGGTGAAAGTAATGACAATAATACTTTCACGCTCATAGTGCCAAACAAAAGTGTCTCAATTTGTGGTCAGAGCTTTATTTATAAAGAAGATATTGGCTTTCTCACCCAATCGTAACAACCAGCAGATGCTTTTTTATTTCCTATTTACCATTTCGAAGGCAAATTAAGATACAATTAGAAATCGTACTTAATGAAAAGGGTATCAAGTTCCAGATTTTGGGGGTCTTTAAATGTAATTACGGAGAATATAAGCTCATATCAGTTTGATTTTTGACTCTTCATCATAGGCTGGTGTCTATGTACAAAAGAAAATGTGATGAGAGTCACTCTGAATGAAATCATTCTTGATAAATAAATTGATAAAAACACAAAAAGATTATCACCTTTTTTAGCTTCTTTATTTTCTGTCTTATACTTTACCATACCTAATGTAAAATTTTAAATCAGTCTTGAGGGCGTCAGCCAGGCTCCCTCACCCGGATGTCCAGCAGACTGTGGCCCAGCAGTATTCATATACCCTTGAGCAAAGGGCCCGCATGCGCAGAGTCAAGTTCTGTTATGCAACTTGTTGGCACCTTGCCGGCTTTGTGCTCATTTAGTATATAAGGGAGCCAGGACTTTCGCCTGCTTACGGATTGCCCGCCCTGGAATAAAAGCGTGTCAAACATCCCGAGGGCTCTTGTATTTTCTTTCCGCTGCCTGACTCCTGCGTTAACCTGCCTGGCCTCAAAGCTTGCAGGGCATCCTCCCTTTGGGAAGGCAAGGGCTGCTGTATTCTGCCTTTTTTAAGCAATGTGCCTCAAAAGCTGTGCCTTCTGCTCCATGGGCACCTTTTCCAGCCCTCCTGCCTTTTTGCTTTGGGAGTTCCTCTGTTTTCCCAGGGCCTCCCCTGTTTTCCAGGGATCTCTGGTCTGACCTACCCCAGTTACATCACCATATTTGACCCCCTCCGCCTTTATCACCCACCCCTCTTCCCTCTGGTAACTACCATTCTGTTGTCTGGGTATATGGGCTTTTTTGTTTGTTTGTTTGTCTTGTTTGTTCAAAACAGACAGCGGTGAAGCTCTGTAAAGTGAGCAGAAGTTGCTGCTTTGTAAGAAACATTTTCATTTGTCTGAGAACGCTTCATCTGTAAGAATGTTCCGTATCTGTCCCAGGCAGAGAAGGATGATTTTAAATCTGTAGAAGCTGTTATCAATGGAGAAGGCAAGTATATAAATGTGCATCCAACCTTACCCTTGTTTACTGTGTATTTCTGGTAACCTCCCGTAAATGGCCTTCCCCGCAACATCCACATCTTTTATCTTTAGCTTAAGGTAGTGGTTGGGGACATTTCGGAGAGTTACTCAGTTTTCCCATGTACCTCCCATGTATACAGGAGGTACACATGTTATGAAACTTCTGGGTTTTTTTCTTTTGTTATTCTGTCTTTTGTAACAGTGGGGTCTCAGCCAAGATCTTAGAAGAGGAGAAGGAAAAGTATTTTTCCTTCCTTAAGCTATCAATAAAGACTGTGCTAAAGGTGAACTATTATAAGTGAGACTGTCTGAAGACTGCCTGTCCCAGGGAGATAAAGACAGCATGATCCAAATTAGAGTTCATTCACGGGTCAGGGAAGAGGCAAAGATACAAACGCTACAAGTTGTATGGAAATAAGGGAATGGATACATCCCAAAATGGGAAGGTGAGTGGAAAAATGTGAGGGAACCTCTTTCAAGAGAAGCTAGGCGAAGAATTTGAGGGAGCCAGATGTGTATGGCACTGCCTACAGAAGGTTCCAAAAGAATGAAAGGACTAGAAGAATTGGGAAAAGTGACATTTTGTGTGACTCGGGTTTCGTCTATTCTGTCAGTATTCATTCATTCTGTGAAAGGATTGGTTCCTTGATGTTTCAAAGTCCTAAATTTATATATGCTAATTGTAAATCCATTGAGGTCTAGTATTAAAATGAAATTGGAATGAATTCAGTTAGAGAAGGAAGGATTTTAAGTTTATATATTTCTCTATTTTTTTCAATACTTAGCAGGAATCCACACAAAGTTACATTTTCCTGAATGCTAGCAGTCAGTCTTCTCTAAAAAATCATTCATTTAAATTTTTCTATTTAAATGCTTTTTATTGGTAGAGTACCTTAATCCTAAAGCCACAGAACAGAAATGGAATAGGTTAAGAGTGAATGTATCTCTGGTCTCTTACATAAAAATCATGGCCAGTTTAAGATTTTTGTTGAAAGTTAAGGCTGTAAAGCCTGATTTTTAAGATCTGGATCTCAAACCTGAGTCACTTGTGGGCTGGTTTATATTAGACAAGTCAGAACTCAAATTTTTTAACTCCCAAATTGGTCTAATAATACCACACGCTTCAGAGAACCGTAAAGGAGAAATGATTTCTGGCAGAGTGTGCCTGAACCACAGGACTTTTCCAACACAAGTAGGTATTAACATTACATTATTATTCTCAATGCTGGCAATTGAAGGGCATTTAGGAAATTAATATATTAACAAAGGAAATCTAATGAGTGTGAGAAATAACAGATTTTATATTCTAACTGATATTATCTCACATCTTTTTGAGTTAAAAAAATGAGCATGAACCAACCTGTATGATTTATTTATTTGCATTTTTTTCACTAATACCATTGTACTAATATACTTCTGTATATTAACAACAAAATAGTGATTTGAAAAGATGAGGTGTAAAAAATTATAGGCAAAGATTTACAAGTAGAATCATTTTGAAAGTCCTTCTAGAAGACAAATTGACACCCATGACTATTTATTTGGTTGAGTTCTATGACTTCTCTTGGTTTCCAGAGCTACCATGGTAAAGGGAGAGTACTGACGGCAATGCATGTTGAGTAAATATTTATTGACCAAAAGTTCATGTAATCTTTGACATTTAGAATTAAGAAACCCTGTGAAGGGAACAGAGACATGTTCATAAATATAGCTTAAGTAATTTGCCTTCTTAATTAAGCTAATTTTTGAGAAATATTTCCTTAGCTTCCTAACTGCAATTTATTTTTCCTGTTTTAACTGTGGCCTGATAATTCTAACAGCACTTACTTCTATTCATTGAATTCAATTCTGGACCATCAGCTCCTTGACGGAATAATCATTTCTCTTTGTTTTTTCGGGACCTGGCATAGCATTTGAAAGATAGTAGTAAAAAAAAAAAATTTGTGCTGTTGAATACAACACATATGAACACAAAGATCCAGCCACTGAACTCTCATAATTTGCTGAGAAATGTCAAACTTCTCAAAACCTTTGAATGTAATCTGACCAATCATTTCAATTATTTTTGATGTCTATCTACCTTTATTGGAGAAGATGGATAAATAAAACTCACTAACATTATTGCAATTTCATATTCATTACATCAACAAGGTAAGACTGATGACCTTATCAAAGTATTTTCTGATTAACTTATTTTCAATAGGCGAACTGATAGGTAAAATAGCCAACTTCTATTTGGGAGTACAGACACTTTACCCTTCAGTGCTCTCATAAACATTTTTGATGCAACACTGACCATGTTAGAAATAAGCCTGATTATAGACATGCAACTGTGTTGAGAATGAGAATGAGGTATTAAGGGAATTAGGTATCAACTCAAAAGCCATTCAGGCTTCGCCAAGGGAACAATTTCTTGAGAAGCATCCTGAAATGTAAATGGCGTTTTCTAGAAATCTGAAGGACACATGCAGCCCAATAGAAGCAGTTCGCTGAGACATATTTAGTTTACTTTAACCTCTGACAGGATGTCTATTTATTTGTACAGTACAAATTGATTGGCGATAGAGAAAACAGACCTGAAAATGATAAAAACAAAGTTTATTTTATAGTTCTCAGATGAACTCTGAACAATAAATGACCAGATTTTTAGGACAAAGGCCTCTTTGTGATTTCTAATCCTGACTATAACATCAAATATATAACATTTTTATGCTTTTAACACTTTAGTGATGTATTGGCCCTATTACTAGAAAAGATCATTTAAAGATATTAATGAAAAACACATCATTTTCAAAAGATGTCATATCAATAAAGGAAATTTAAACATTATGGGTAGCAATTTTCATACATGTGATGCTAAGACATCTTTTATGAGAAATGAATAAGTTCCCATCATGTATTTCAATGCACGTACCATCTGTAAGAGATGCTTAAAAGGATGGAGTAATATAAAATAAATAAATCTGTTTTCTTCAATGACAAAACCTTTACTTAAGAAACCAAGCAAACTATAAATATACAAAGTTCAAATGTTGAGAAGACCTGTGTCAGAGGGAATGAACTGGGAAAAGCTTTTTGAAAAGGAGATTATTTAAAAGACTAATAAGAGAGCAGCATACAATGGACGAGAAAAGGGGGTTTTAGAATACAGTCAATGGAATTTGCAAAAGTAAGAGAACACAATGAGTCAGTTTTGTTGAGGTTGATTAGTTTTGCTGGCTGGCATGAGCCACTTGAAGGTGTGAAAAGTTGACACAGTGGAGCTATTTTAAAATGGAACCAAAGTGGTTATTCCAGAGGAGCTGGCTTGAACAGCTTACTCCTTGAAACTTTGCAATGTCTGAACAAGGCGAAGCAACTTTGGGGCTGGGCTAAACCAACACTCTTACAAACAACTGCTTGTAAATCCAGTAGAAAGCAGGAGTACTGCCACGGGACAGACGACTATGGGAAGTCTTCAGACTCAATAACCAGCATGTATAACTAAGCAGCTTTCTGGCACCAGTGGAGATGTATTCTATTTATGTAATTAGTTCCATTTTTTTTCTCATAAAAGCCCCAAGTTTTCACCCTGAAATCAGGACCCAGTTGGGTTTCTGCCTAAAATTTGTGTTCCTGTTTGCAATTCTTTGATCTCAAATACATGCTTGTTGTCTTTCACTTTGGCTTTTTACTTTTAGGCTAACAAAGATTAAAGTTAATTAATTGATTGAATTAGGGAATGTACTTCCTGAAGAGGGTTGGATCAAACTTGAGACACATGTTTTAGAAAGATGATTAAAATAAAGAAGGAAATTTTCTGAAATAATATTAATAGCTTTTACTGAAGGCATGCCATATGAACTTTATGTCTATAATTTCATTTGATCCTCACAACAAACATATATTATAGATGCTTTTATTATCTCCATTTTGTGTAAAAGAATAACTTTCACTCAATGTTACACAAATAGATTCAGTGAAGATGTGTGATACATTCTTATAATAATTGAGCCATCCTGCCTCTCAAGAGTTATTTTAGTAGTATGCTTGCTTGTAAAAGGAATAGGTCACATCCCAATAAAGTAAAATCAACTTAAAGCTAAAAACAAGACGTTTTCAATGAAAACAGCCTCTGGCAGGAAGACATGCTATCTCCTTCGGCTCTGATGTTCTCAAATCACCACTGTTAAATTGTTTTGCTTATTGGCATAGTGGAAGAGCATCCGCTCATATTAAGAGCTAAGAAATTGAAAATAAGTCTCAGTATAGTTCAAGGAAAATGAAAAGTAGAGTATATGTCTCACCCAGAAATTTTCTTTCAAGTAGTGTCTTTTTCTCCCAATACTCAGATATATAATATAACAAATATATAAGTGTTGATGAATTATATACTATAAAAAGATAGTTCTCTTAGAGAAAGCATGAATGTGTAAAAGAATGGGAATAAGAAGTTCAAAGTGGAAGAATGTTAAGTGAAGAGAACCTTTGGTTTTCCATGCTGTAAAATATAAACTGTTAAACAAGTAAGAACCTTCTGTCATCTATGTTAAGGTATACAAAGTAATCAGAAGGCAAATGCTTCCATTTCTGTGCTATTGAATTCTCTAGCAAAATTGAGCTTTGTAAATACATGTAATCATTTGGAGGTGTCAAGAAATATTAAGCTCTGTTACTTAAAGGATTGTGTCAAAGAAGATTAGAGTCTTTTCAGAGCCAACTAATATGTACTATGTACCTATTGAATAGCAGTTTTTTAAAAGTCTTTATCTCATTTAATCATCATAACCATGTAGTCATTATAATTTCCATTGCATGGGTGAAGAAAGTGAGATTTGTCCATATTCTCATAGTTGGCAAGTGGTATGTGGTTGGAGCTTAAATCCAGGAATTACTACTCTATGTCTAATGTTCTTTCTCTTATACCATTCCACTGTTCCATCAAGACTGATTTGCTTTACTTTTTATATAACTTTTTATATATAGCCTCAGATTTTAGTCTTCATAACTGTTTGAGCTTTACTCATTTTTTGGGGACAGAGCAGAAGGAAGTATACAAATTTACAATGTATACATTCATTGAACAAATACTTGTTGTAAGTCAATTATGTGCCAGGTATGTTATACTCACTAAGGATGTGCAGTAAATAAACAAAAAAATCAAGGATATTGCATACTTGTGTGGAAGGTAGATTATATGCAAATAGATGAATAAACAACATAATTTTACATTTAAGTATATTATATATTATTTATTATATAAACACATATGTTTTTATAATGTGTGATGTGAATGTGTTCAAAAGAGACATAGAGAGAGAAAACTTCTATAAAGGTAAATAAAGCAGGACTGAGTCACAGGAGTGCTGTGTTAGGCCATTTGTCAGGACATTCCACTCTGAGGATTTGACAGCTGAGTACAACCCTGAATGCTATCCAGGAATTGCACCTGCAGAAGACCTTTCCTTGTCAGGAAAATGGAAATTGAAAGAGGCCTGAAGTGAGAAGCAGCTCCTTAGTTTGAGCAGTTCTCCTAGTTTGGTCCACAAACCAGCAGCATCACCAGCATCTGGGAACCTGGTCGGTAGGCAAATTTTTGGCCTCAACATCAAACCTGCTAAATCAGAAACTCTGGAATTGGGGCCCAGCAATTCTGACCTTAACTAATGTTTGTGGAATACTGAATGTGAAGAACAACAGGAAACCAATGGGCTGAAGTATGATGGATGAGTGGGAAAGTTTAAAGAAATGAAGGCTGGGCTCAATAATGGGGAACTTTGTAAGGCTCTCCTAAGGACTTCGGATTTTAAATCACAGTACATTTTTCAATCATATTACAATAGTGTATCCATTTTGTAAAAATAACATAAACACATTCATACATGGATGCACGCATAGTTTCTATGTGTATTTGTTATACAAAATGAAACATTTTAATTCTCTGCATAATTTGCAAATAAGTTATGCCTGCTGAATTTATGATAAATGCTGATGATAAAAACTCAATGTAATAGAGTTTATTCTAAAAGAAATATTGGTTCTGTTCCCTGATTGTAGCATTAAAAAGGGTTAACATGCAATATAGAAACTTATGTTATGGAAACAAGCAAAGTGGCCCTTAATACTTGTGTCTATGTTCAACCTAAAAAAGTAAATTACAACTCTGATCTGGCAGGAGATTTGTGTAGTTTAATAAGCACATTAAACAGATTTAATGAGCATATGAGCCTTGGGGACCTTAGCTTACAACCAACAACTTTAATTGGAACTTAAATAAATTATACAGTGTCGAGACAACCATATCCCTTGTATGGTTGCAAGAGCTGGCTACCTTGAAAAGCAGCTGATATTTTCCTTAGCTTATAAGCCAGAGATAGTATCCTGTAATTTTTCCATTGAGGTAAAAATGATATGCAGCATTATGTAAGTTTTAGGTATACGACATTGTAATTTAACATCAGTATGCACTACGAAGTGACCACCACCAAAAGTTTAGTTGCCATCTTTTACTATACAATTGACCTCATTCATCCGTTTCCTCCCTACTCAAGCTCTGTCACATCTGGTAAACACCATTTTCTTTTGTGTATATGTGAGTTTGTTTTTGCTTTAATTTGTTTGTTTTGCTTTAGATTCCATATACAGTGAAATAATATGGTAATTTGTCTTTCTCCATCTTACTTATTTCACTTTGTATAATACCCTCAGGGTTCATTCATGTTGTCACAAATCACAAGATTTCATTCTTTTTTATTCTTTAGTATTTCATTGTGTGTTACTACTGTGTCTTCTTCATTCACTCATCCATTGATGGACACATAGGTTGTCAATATTTTGGGTATGGCCAATGAACATAGAGGTGCATATATTACATATATTTCTTCAAATTAGTGTTTTAATATCTGTTAGATAAATACACAGAAGTGGAATAGCTGGATCACAAGGTAGTTCTAGTCTTAATTTCCTGAGAAATCTGCACACAGTTTTTCACAGCGGCTGTACAAATTTGCATTCCCACCAACAGTGTAGGAGGGTTCCCTTTCCTCCACGTCCTCACCAAGAATTGTTGTTTCCTGTCTGCTTGATAATAGACATTTTAACAAATGTGTGATAATATTTCATTGAGGTTTTGATCTGCATTTGTCTAATACTCAATGATGAACATTTTTATGTGCCTGATGGCCAACTGCATGTCTTCATTGAAAAAAAATGTCTATTTAGATTCTCTGCTCATTTTAAATCAGTTTGTTTGCTTTTTTGTTATTTAGTTCTTTGAGTTCTTCATTATATTTTTGATATTAACTCCTCATCAGATGTAAAATTTGCAAATATCTTTTCCCACTGAGTATGCTGCCTTTTTGTTTTTGTGATGGTTTCCTTCACTGGGCAGTGCCCTATAATTTTATAACACACACTTACTTCCTAAACTGTGCCAACAATGAGAACCTTCAGGGAAAGAGTAAAAGAACACTAAAAACACCTTGGTAGTGTTAGTCAGAAATAATTAAACCAAGTCCCATGACAATAACTTTTTTTGGTCTTGTTGTTTATGCATCAAATGCCAGAGATTACTAAAAAGATAACATAACAGCTCTTCAAATCATGTCTCAAGTTCTCACCTGCCATAGCCTGCATTATCACAAGCATACAGGTGCTCAGAGATGCAGAAAGAAGTCATGTCCATGAACAACATTCTTACAATCCTCTTCACAGCAACTTGAACTACTTCTTTTCAAATCATTTTTCCTGAATAGCTTCAATCATCTTTTCTAACATTAGTTGATTTGCATTGTGGGGGTCCAGGGTGAGCCACCCTAAGATGTGACTCAATGGTACACATATTACTTTGAGCTAAAGGTAACTTTAGCCACAGGTTCAAGACATGCTTCTGCCCCTCCCTTAACTACCTAGAAGAACTTGAATTAGGGGCTTTGGCCATAATAAGCTATTATAAGAGATAACTTCTTTTGACCAATCTATAGGGCAGGTAAAACTTTTATTTACTAAACATCTGCTTTCTTACCATCCTGCAATGGCTCCTTGAAGCCCTCAGGGTACCTTACCTCATTCTTAGCTTAGGCTATCTTATATATCTCAATCCCTGTTTCTATTCTGAACTTCTGCATGAAGGGACCTCTGACTCTCCCATGAATGCAGGGTTCTCATACATATGTATAGGGTCCCATGCATATGCATATATTAAATTTGGTTATTTTCTCTTGTGATTTGATTACTAGACCAGTCAGAGGAGCATTGAGAGTAGATCAAAGTTTGTTTCTCTTTGAAAAGTATTTATATTACATACCAGTTTGATCAAAAATTATTTTGTAAAATAAATTTACTGTGGAGATGTTTACAAGGAAAAGTACTTAATGCAAATAATTGATATTAGTACAGTGACCCCATCTCTGTACTAACAAAGTAATACCAATTAAACTGCTGTAACAGGACTGGGTAATTCCCTTTCAATAATAACCAAAAAGGAAAAAAAGAAAACAAACAAGAAATTTTCTTCTAATCAATGGAAAGGGAACAGAAAGCAGTGTACATATTTTTAAATCAGTACAGGAAGACATTGTGTTCTGTATCAATTTTGTTTCAAACATGTTTCTTGAGAAGTTACTTTGTATTGTGTTTTATTTTTAAATAAACAGTTCCTGATATGCTAATACAACCTTTTATTGTGCAAATGTACCTCTTAAACAGGGACCTTTAATCAACCAGAATTTCTTTTCAAGGATAAAGAGGAATGAAAATGGAAGAAGGAATTACATTTACCAACAGAATAACTACAGTAATAAGTACAGAGAAGCAAAACATTTTAAAAAGTAGAAAAAAGCTGAATAAGGACCAAAGAAGTTATAATAGGGGAAGGCAAGGAAATCTTCATGAAATGAGAATAATTAAATGTTCTAAATAATATAAATTTTAATAGGCAAAGAAAAAAGCCTATTCATTGGCCACCTTTTGTCAAAATGTCAAATTTCAGCCAATGCTTTGACACTCATTTTCATATAGGTTTTTCCAGTGTTGAGTAGACATGGCCTAATTGTTCTTTGTCTGTGCCTGTCTCCTCAGGCTCTAGTACTTCCTGCTGTTTCACCTTGGGGGACCCATAGGAACTTACTTAGCACTGATATATAAGCAACCTGGAAATATGGAGAATTGATTTCTCATGGAGAAATCCTTGGTCAGGAAGACAGCAAAAACTCACTTTATATATAAAGACACATATAGATGAAAAGTAAACATGTGAAGAAAAATATACCATCCTAAAACTAATCAAAAGAAAGCAGTAGTAGCTATATTAATTTTAGACAGAGTAGACTATAAATCAAGGAAAGTTATCAGGGACAGATAAGTACATGCATGCCATAAAGGGGTCAGTTCTTCAAGAAGCTATAACAGTTCTTACCATGCATGCACCTAAAACCAGAGAGTGAAACTACATGAGGAAAAAACTTATAAAAATGCAAGAAGAAATAGGTGAATCCATTATCATGAATGAAGACTTCAGCACTCCTCTCTTAGAAATGGACACATCCACCAGACAGAAAATCATTTAGGACATAGTTGGGTATATCAACTGGGTATAATAGGTATCTATAGACTTTGTCCAACAACAGTGGAATACACATTCTTCTCAAGCTCCATGCACACTCACCAATGTATACCACATTTGGATGTGCCTTAACAAATTTAAAATAATCAAAAGCACACAATATCTTCTTTCAGACTACAATAGAATTAAACTAGCAATAAATAACAGAAAGATAACTAGAAAATCCCAAAATACATGACTTTAAACAACACACTTTTACATGACACGTAGGACAAATAAGAAATGTTGAGAGAAAGTACAGTTTGAACTAAATAAAAATGAAAAATAAATTTATCATAATTCATGGAATGCAGCAAAAGCAATTCTTAGATGGAATTGTTTTAATTCAATGTTTTTTTCCTAATAAATTATTTATTACATTTTCTCTATAGTTTTTCATGGACAAAATTTAACACACCCATATCATATTTGAATGTAATCTCTCCCTTGTGAACAGCAAGTCTAATTATTTGTTATTTGCATTAAAATAATTATTATAGTATGAGTTTTTGCCTAAGCACTTTGAAAAGTCCTCTAGAGACTGGTTTGCATAAGCTTCTCTCCTGTGTTTTGGATAAATGTTATTATAGAGTATTATGAGTTAAAGGGGGAATATGCAATTAACTCATATGTCTTATTATTAAAAACAAGCACTACAAGATAAATTTTACTCTTGTGCCAGCTGAATGGGGCATAGAGAAGTGCAACGAACCAACGCTTTCAGTCTCCATTTTTTCCTCAAGGTAACAGGAATGAGTAAGATTTTTCAGACATTTACATTTATGAAGAGATCTTTTATCAGTGCACAGAGTTGTGCCTTGATGACGTAGAACTTTGTTCCTGACTCTTCTTTGCTCTGTTACTCTGTTTCATCAGATTCTCTTCTGGTTTCTGTCATCAGGGAAGGACCTACTATAGGATGAAGTTCTTCCTTTCTCTCTTTCTTTCTCTATGTCTCTCCTCTGTTTATAAGTAAAAGGTCAAGTTAGCTTCCGCTGCAAGTTCTGCCCCAACACAAGATGAAAGAATAAAAGGTCCAGTTTTGGTTTTACTATCTGATCCGGGTTCTCCAATGCAGGTTTTTTTCTAGAAAAAAAATCTTAAATTCATAGGCACTTTATAGTTTTTTATAAACAAAACATTGATTTTTCTCATTTGACTTCAATCCTTTGTATTGGTAAATTCATTTGTAACTATCTACCTCAAAAGGGACAGGACAAAATCCTAAATCTTAAATAAGAAATGTTAAATTAGATAAAATTATTAGTATGGACAAATGATGACCAACAAATTTAGGGGGGAAAAGTGTATTTTTCTGCTACAACTTACACCGTGCTGTACATGGTGCACATGCTGGAGTTTTACTTCATTGACGTTATTCAGCAGGTAAATATATTTCCAGAGTATCATTCCAGACAAGAGCTAGCTAAAAGAGAGGAACATTACAAGATTTTAAAGAGGAAATTATGCAGCAATTATTCTGTGAATGCCTTCATAGTCAGACAGTGGAGGACTGAGGCCAATGTCCCCAATAGGTTTCAGTTTACACTAGCTTTCTCTCCACATCCACCCCTTCTTCCTGACAGCTTGCCTCATGTGGCCTACCACCAGCTGCTAGACTGAGGATCCTCAGAGATGCTGAGGCAATCACTGCATAGAAGGGGTCGCTTCTAATAGACCTGGCTACAACCTCCCCCTTCAGGATCCTACCTCAGCAGCTGGAAGTGTATGGCTCTAAGATTTTCTTGCAAACCTCAACTTGTGTCCATCCAAACCACAGTTTCATTCTTGTTAGTGTTTCCTCTCATCTTCTAACTCCCCCTTTCTAGACCATTGCTTGAACATCATCTTTCATAGTTATTTAAAGTCTAAGCCCTATAACAAAATCGCTTATCCCATATTCCAGGTATCAGTTACTGTATGCAGATACAAAGACTCAGTGGTTTGAAACAGAAACAATTATTTCTTTGTTTCAAAAGTGGTAATTTAAACAGCTGTTATTTGGATAATGTATCTTTGCTCTGCAAAAATATGCGGGCCCTAATTAAAATAACTCGAAGGTCTGGGGCCTGGAATAGCTGAGGCCTGGTCGTGCACCTCTCTCCTTTAGTGTCAACTTAGATTCCCTCCGGGTGGTATCTCCAACTGCTCCTCCAGTTTCCAAGAATGAGTATTCCAAGTCAGAGGAAATGGAAGTCACAGATTTCTTGAGGCCTGAGCCCCAAAACTAGAATAGCATCACCCCTGCCCTGTTCTGGTAATCAAAGCAATTCAAAGCAGATTCACATTCAGGAGGAGGAACATGAATCCAATAAGATCTGTGTCTAAGAATTGTGGCTCTTTTTAATCTGTAACATCTCATAACAGCAGCTCAGTTTTGGGAGAGTTTACAGCAGAGGTCATAAGAGTCAAAATTCAAACCAATTCTGCACAGTATTGAGAGCCCATGTTGAAAATTACATGCCAAATATGTACCTGGCAACATGCTGTCTATGTTTACATACGTACTCATTTCATGCAAATCATTGAAATCTACACATAAACATTTTTTAGAGATGGAAATATTAAGGCTCAGAAAAATTAGCTAGCTCACAGCTATGCAATAATCAACAGAAGACCTGGAGTTCAAATCCAGCCCCATCAGACAGCAAAATTCTGCGTCCAGTCGTTCAGCACTGACTCACCCATCCGCAGTATCTGTTGCCTGGCAGCACATTATTTCCTTAATAATCAGAAAGTCTTACGTTTTATAGAGAAGGAGTGTGTTTTATATGTGTGTAGGATATTCTCTGAAAATACAGGTTGGGCAAAAGTAGGCCTACAGTTGGTTGTATGGAAAATAATACAATAATTCATAAATAATAATGCAAGAATAAATTCTGTGTTTCACATCTGCACGACTGGAAATCTACTTTGGCCTGATCCTGTAAATGCATATCACTTGCTCCCACTGGAGAAGGTTAGGCAGAGATCATTGCTCTCAGTCTCAGCCGAAGGTGTTCCCTGCCTTGGGGAAGTGTAGACTGCCTTCCTGTCTCCCAAGCCCTCTGGCACCAGCTGCCTCCTCACTGCCTTTCCATCCACGTGAGAGAGGTGGCTTCCCACACTAGGGAAATGAGGGTCTGTGAATGAGGTACTACAAGAAGTCATTCAAAACATGAAGTTCAATAAATTTGATACCTGCCTCCCTCATTTAGTTACAAAAACTATATTAATCTTACGAGCTTCCCTTAGTAAGAGAAAAATCATGATGGAACTAAATAGCATTGTTGTAGAAGTAATTTTTAGCAGTTAAGATTTTTATCAACTATTTTGAATTCAAGGGCAGAGAGATGGGTTTCCTGACCTTTTCTTAACACTCACTGGTAAGGTGAGATATATTACTGTGATTGACTTATTCTAATGTCTGGAATGGACATTGGGTCACCCATCTGCAGTGAAGCCCTACTGCTTTTTCAGTGTGCTAAGATGAATGCAAGGTGCCAATGCATTATAGCGTCTTTGATTAAAGCAGCAAATGTCATTAAGCAGCAGCCATTATAGAAATGTATCTTACTGAAGGAATAGAGATCAAGAAAATACAGTACACTTTTTTTAAAGAATGGATAAATTGAGTAGGAGAGAATTCACTTTTTTATAATTTTACCACTTTGTCTGGATAGAGATCTATTCCAGTCTCAAGGCAGAGGATGTTTAAGTTTATGCAAGGTGAATATTAAATGTTATTTAGCTTTATTTTTCTGTCACATATCTAGTATTAAGTACTAAGATAACATCTTGTCTTTTTTTGTTTCAAACTCCTTTTTTAAAAAAAAATCCATTTCAGGTTTGCCAAATAAAAATTTAAATGAAAACAAAAGCCATCAAAGAGAAAAATTCTATTTAAAAAAATTCTTCACCAGGTAAATTACAATTAAGGCTAATATTCAAGGGGTTGATGTTTGCCCTTGTGTAAGCAGAAGCTGAAACATTAAATCGTGTGTAAAAATAGCTTATTACAAATGACTACAAAGGAAGTTCTGCCAAATGATTAATTTGGAATTGGAATCTTCCTGACAGTGTTGGAGCTAAATTCTGACAGGAAGATGCTGTCTAATGTTGGCCTTTCTTTTCCATATCTTGAAATTAACTCTATGAAAAGTGACATTTACAGCAAGAATTGATAAAATTGAGGGTCAACCCTGTATACTGCATGCCAAGGTAATTGTACACAATGTGTAATTGCAGTTTAGCAAGGAAAGTTTTATTCATAATTTTTTCTTTTTAATTTTTTTAATATTTTATTTATTTATTTTTAAAGTTGGAGGAAGGGAGGTAGAAAGAGAGGGAGCGAAACATCAATGTGTGGTTGCCTCTCGAGTGCTCCCTACTGGGGACCTGGCCTGCAACCCAGGCATGTGCCCTGACTGAGAATCGAACTGGCGATCCTTTGGTTTGCAGGCTAGCACTCAATCCACAGAACCACACCAGCCAGAGCCATATTTTTTTTTATTAATTTCATCAGCATAAATCAACTATGTGCTTCCATATCACTAAACAGCAAATAGTATGAAAGTTTTATGGCAAGTTGTTTTAGTTTATTATTAATGAGGCAAACAAACTTGTAAATTCCTATAATTTTAGTAAGTTTGCTTCACTTGGTGAAATTGAGGTCCATGAGCTCATATTACGTGGTCCCAAACCTTTAACACCTTTCTCATTGGCTATAAGGCAGCTTATAAGACTGAATCAGCAAATGCCATTAACCTTGGCTGCCTAGAAATGTCTGAATGCTTAGGACAAACCATATGCAAATCAATGTTTCACTAATTTCTGTATTTGCATATAGTTCCCTACAGATGATACTTAGCAACCTGACAATATATGGTAATTACATAATTATTAGATTTAGATCATGTGCTCCAGAATTAGAAGTTGATATTTAAATTACTTCTTTTTACGGTTAAAAATTAAAACTGTGCAATGTTTATGTTTAAAACCATCAAAAGCCGTTTTCTTTTGTTTCTTTAAATAATCTACACCATTAGCCCTGGCTGGTGTAGCTCAGTGGATTGAGTGCAGGCTTCAGACCAAAGGGTTGCCAGTTCAATTCCCAGTCAGGGCACATGCCTGGGTTGCAGTCCAGGTCCCTGGTGGGGGCCATGTGAGAGGCAACCACACATTGATGTTTTTCTCCCTCTCTTTCTCCTTCCCTTCCCTTCTGTCTAAAAATAAACAAATAAAATATTTTTTAACAATAACCTACAGCATTAGCTTTTGAACAAGGAGATAACACATCAGAGAAGATACCTGAACAGAAGCTAAAATATACTTTTTTCTTCTTTAATAGTAATTTGGAAGAAAAGATGAGACAAAAAGTTAGTCTGGTAATTTACAATTTCAGTAAAACATACATGGAAATAACATTATATTCTCCAAAAACATGTTTTGTATGATTGAAGTAATTCTGTTAAGTTTAAAGTTTAAGGGACACATTTCCGGCATAACTGTAGATGTTCAATGATAAACAAATTCTTTATGTTTTGTATTAGAAAGCTTTTGCAATTAAAGAAAAAAGTCACTGAAAAAATTTGCCACATCTAGAAAAATCAAATTAATTTGGTCTATTCTTTCCCTATTCTGATTAGTTAGCAGGTAGGTTTATTGTTTAACAACCTCAATTATAAATACTAAGTATCATTAACTTATCAGTAGGGAGAAGTGCTTTAGTCTGAACAATCATGTATTTTAGATCCTAGTGGCTTGTTTTATATTTTCATTAATAAATACAGAAATGCTGCTTAAAAGGAGACTCATAATTCTTTCCTTGAACAAAAGAGAGAAGTTATATGCTGTTTTCTATAGAGAAAACAAAGACATTTTTAAAATAGAAATCCCACAACTCCCAATTCTGCACTGGAAAAATCTTTAATCACTCCAAATCTCTTGATGAATAATTATAAATTGGAAATAATAACAGCATATTCCTATATGATTTCTTGGGTGAATAAATGAAATCTGCCTAAAGTGCTTAGAATGGTTCCTGGAGCAAAGTAAGCAATAAATAATGGTTAACAATTATTGCTTGTATTATATATTATCTTCTTAAAGATTTTCAGAAGTATTTCCACTGTTTTAGTATCACACACAGAAATTGTTCTCCTGAGCAATCTGCATCTTTTTATCACAAAGCCTGTGAATTTTATAATCATGCATTTGCCTGACTACCAGAAATATGAATGAGGTTGATGCTCTACCCTCAAAATATATTTGTACAATCCAAGATAGGTAAGGTAATTTTCCAATAAAAAATCATTTCAGTCATTTAATGAGACAATAGTTTATCACTTGCTTCTGCAATGAACACTTTAGACTCTGTAAAAGCTGTAAGTCTTAAGTTGTTCCAACATTCCAAGCTGCGCTGATGTTATGGGTCTCTTGTACTGGAGGTAACTCACACTATATCTCCAACCAACTGTTAGCATCTCTTCTCAACTTGAAGTTTAGTGACATAATGTTAGTAGCTTGAAATCAGGAGTCATTTACACCTTGGAAATCAGCAACTGCTATTAAAACCTTTAGTCCTTGTTTCAGAGCCAGTTGTTAAATACTTACTGGTGCACTATGTTAATAAGCACTATCATGAACATCCTTACAAAATAAGAACATGGAGATTCACACGCTGACTTTTAAGTACTTCCAAGTAGAATTTGAATGATTCATAGTAAGTAGAAAAAGTTATTGCTTTAGATAGGGTGGGTAAGGAAGCCTCTCTGGAAGGGACATAATTTAAATAAAATAAGGAAGTAAGGCGTGTGGCCAAAGGGAAAACAGCAAATGAAAAGGCTCTAAGGAATGTGTGAGAAATGGCAAGGAGGCAGTGTGGACAGACTGGAGAGAATGACTGTGAGAATGGCCAGAGGTGAGGTCAGAGAGGCAGACAAGAACCAGTTCATACAGGAATTTGTATGTCCAAGTAAGACATCTGGTTTATTCTAAGTGAATTGAAAATTTGTTTGACAGTGTTTGGAAGGAGAATAACATTACATGACTTCAAATTTTGCCTGTCATTTATAGCTCTACTTTTAAAGGATGATGTCTGTGTCTCTGAATCCAGCAATGGGAAAATAAATATAATTTCCTGAGCAACAAACACGGAGGAAGAGCAGGGTTTGGAGGGCAGACGTGTAGGAAATTCACAAGCTCAGATCTTTGTAACTGTCAGACTAGGCTCTGACGATTGTGCAGACATTGGAAACTAGACATGTTGATATATTTTATTCATATATTGGTCTACTTTGCTTTGAGCAATATACTGTGATGAGAATAGGAACTAGAAAGATGTTGAACATTTGTCAATGGGAATATTTGTATGCAGTATATTTAAGACAATTTCCTACAATGACCTTCACAAAAAAAAGGAAAAAAAATTGAAGTCAATAAGCTTAGAAATTCAGTGGCTCTGTGGCCATTCAATCAGGAAAATAGACTATCAAATTCAAATATGTCCATGAATACATATGCAGAATGAGTTGCCCTGTGAAAGGATGCATCCAAGCCTGAAATCTAGTTTTGACTGCAACTAGTATGCTTTCCATGATCTTCCTTGAAGAACTTCTCTCATTTAATTTTTTTCCAGGTGCCGTGATATACTTAATTCATTTTATTTATGAATTTTTTTAAAAAAACTTTATCTGGGGACCATTTTATTAATTCAGTGTCTTACCTACAATTCTTGTTCATGTCAAAACAATGTACTATTCTCTCCTTCCCCAAATCACTATGAATTTTTGATGCTTTGATAATCAAACAACTTACTTGACTATTATAAATTGTCTGCCTACTTTCCAAGACATTCCTGGGGATACGCTCAGTCTTAGTTACATTTGGATATGAGAGATAGAAGATTGTAATCTATAGTTATACACTTTGAGCACAACTTTGAATGATTATTTTAGTTTTAAGATTTCCCCAAAACCTCAAGTTATGATTCTCTTTGTGGTGAGGGAAAATAACACACGCCCGTGGCTTGCATGGGGGCCAGCTGCAGTCTTGGCACATGGACAGAATCCACAGGGCTGTCTATAGAGACTGCAGCCCGCAATGTCGTTTTCATCGAGGGAAAACTTGTCAGTGTGACAATCATTTGGATGTTGTTGGAGGTTTATGTTCGCTTTTCTGTTCTGCTTTTCATTCTTGGGTTTTGATTCAAATACTTTCCTTTCTCTCTATAATTCTTTGTTTTGAAGTATAAGTTAAAAGGAAAAATGGATATTGAAGTTGCTTTTTAAATTAGTAAACATGAACATAAAGAAATAATAATATAAGCTGGCATTAATTAATTTTAAGTACCTTTAATGACATATTATTCCTGAAACCAATCTTATGAAGTGGTTAGTATTGATATTACCATATTATAAATGTATAACAAAGGCATAAAATTAAACTCGTTATAGATTACCCAGCTAGTATGTTGAAGAGTCATAATTTGAACCCAGGAAATCTGACACTAAAATTCATTTCTTAGACATTAGCATGCACCACTTTATTCTGTTCTATAATGAGATGCACATCAGAGACAGATATAGAATCAACTCTCATATAGTATGAAGAAATCTGGCAATATAAAAAAAACTGAATAAGTCATGTTTTCCCAAGTTCCTTAGTCCATAAACTGTCACCCCAGCATTTTGGTGGTCAAGTATGACCTCAAAACCAGTTAAATGTCTGATTCTTCTATTAAAGTACTCTTCTTGACTTTCAATAACACCTAGCAATCGCACATATTACTATACCTTTATCCATGGTGAGCTTCACTCGATCCCATTCAAGTTGTCCTTTTATACACTTGCTATATTCCTTTAGTTTGAGAAACAGAACAACAGTCCTGATACCCTGTAACGACTTGGCATCATCAGTTATATCTTGGTGTTGCCAGGAGCTGGCCTCACAGCTGGGCCTTTGCGTCCTGTTGGACATAAGCAATTTCACAGAACACCAGCTCGGCAAAGGCCACTCTTTGACTGTGATAGATTAAGAAAACATAAAAGCACATTTTAATCATAAAATGGATAACAGTGTTCAAAGCATAAATATGAGCAGAAATTTCTGCATAATGCTGCTTTACCTATTGTAGCTTTAACCATAGCTTCATTTCACTAATGATTTAAATGGAATTTATTCAAGAACCAATCATGGACTCATTTCTATACCCTGACAGCTTTCAATCCAAATCAAAGACCTACATCCCTGATTCTTACCTAGAAACTACTTAATATAAATTCAAATCTTAAAATAAGTGCTTCCTAATATCCTCTTAATAATACATCCTGGGGCTTCTTGTATTGAATATTCTCCATCGTTAAAATGAATCAATAAACTCAACTTTGGTCAGTTACAAGTGTGTTCCTGATGATCTTCAACTTGGGGACATGAATGCATTAATGGGATTCTAATATATGTTTGTAATCTCTACCTAGAGCAGCTTCTGGAATATTTAAACCTTGAAATTTCCAATCTCCCTAAGGGATATACAATCTTGCAGAGCAAGTTACCACACATTCATTCAAATAGATACACTCAGGTCCTTGCACAATACCTTTGTACAGTTACTCAGTTTCTACCAAAGCCATTTCTCAACTCAGCTGAGTGTTTACCTCATTTTCTTTGTAAGGTCCAGCCTGGTTTGAACTTCCCCAGCTTCCTTTTCTCTCCCTGTGTGGCTGAAGCCTTTAGAAATATATGAAAAATCTGTTGACAATGATTTCTAATTAAGTTAAGCTCTGCTAAGTTCTGCCTTGTTTTATAACTTTACTTTCTCCTGTTATGACATTCCCTCCAAGTCCTAATTACTCCCCTATTTAAGCACAAGGCCTAAAGATGAATCAAAATAAAATTCACCTGTTTGGGTGACCTTTAATCACTCTGATACACATTGACCAACAATAGTACAACTCATTTTTTAAAAAATTATTTCTACCCTGGCTGGTGTAGGTCAGTGGATTGAGTGCGGGCTGGGAACTAAAAGATCCCGGTTCGATTCCCAGTCAGGGCACATGCCTGGGTTGTGGGCCAGGTCCCCAGTGAGGGCCATGTGAGAGGCAACCATACATTGCTGTTTCTCCTTCCCTTCTCCTCTCTCTAAAAATAAATAAATAAAATCTTTTAAAAAAATTATTTTGGTTACTGTTTGCCAACAAGTAGAATAATCCTTCTGAAACCATTACTGTTATCCTGAACTCAAATATTTGTTAAATTCGTTATGATTAAACATTAATTAATACCTTTTGTGTTAAAACAAAGCAAAATTAGCAATGTTAATCATTAAAATTATAGGACTCTTTAAATGTTATTAAATTTAACTCTTTTGTTAACATTTTAGTGCAATTCAGTCAAACATTATTACTTATATAATAATTACATTTAGCTTTCATTTGAATTTATTAATAATAACATCTTCACCAAATTTAATACTGGTTCTTACACAATTAACTGTTGAACTCTACAGAAATATATAGACTATTAAGGAATGAACATTAAGTTTCAAAACATAGATAATTAAATTTTGGTCATTCAACTATTCCAAGAAAAAGAATGAGTAAAACTTATTCCACTAAATCTTATCAAATTTGGATAATGTTATGGGTGGAATTTCAGATACAGAATTTGGATACATAATTTTTATATCTGTAAAATAAAGTCTTTGTTTTTAATTGTTATTTATAGAAAAATCATTCTTAAAGTTTATAAATTATGCTACAATTTTCTATTTTTGCTTTTTGAGAGCTTTTTACTTAGAAACATTTTCTTTTCCCCAGGGTTTCAATGTAACCCTGACAGTAACCACCCAAGGCCAGCACAGACTGCACAGGTGACAGACACAGGGCACACCGGACGGCCATCCTTCCTGCTGCCAGCTGCACACACCCGGATCCCCAGACAACCTCACTTCGGACCAACAGGGTGTAAATTCCAGGGTCCCCCTGGCACCTTCAAGTTTGATGCACTAGAATGATTCACAGAACTAAGGAGAGTTTATGCTTATGATTATAGTTTTATTTTAAAGGATGCAAATCAGGACCAGTCAAATGAAGAGAAACATTGGGTTAAGTCTGGAAGGGTGCCAAATGTGAAGCTTCCATGCCCTGAGGACACATCATCCTTCTGCCATATCTATATATGTATATGTATATATGTATATATCTATGTTTGTCTATATCTATGTCTGTAACTATGTCTACATCTATATCTAACTATATCTACATTTCTGTCTACCTCAGCAACCTTGAAGGTCACCTAAGCTTCAGTGTCAAGAGTTTCTATTATTTAGGCAAGGTTAGTTGAATCCTTGGCCACATTAATGAATGCAGTTTTCGAGGTCCCTCCCAGCCCAGAGGTCAGGCTGGTATCACCTGGCTGAATGCTCCAACATGGTAAACACATGGTTGGTTTTTCTGGTATAACCAGAAATAAGAGTCATTTGCTTCACATAAATTGGGTATAGTCCAAGGGACGCACTATAAATAACAAAGTGCTCCTACCACTCAGGAAAATCCAAGGATTTTGAGGTTACATCCCAGTAGCCAGGAACAACAGTTAGCCAAGGGTGTTATTACATGGTAGTGGAATTACACAAGTATTCAAAACACTCATTTCCAAGTGTTTTCTATTCTTCCTTTACCTCTTTTGACAGATGCCATCAGAGACTGTTCCAAGTTGGCTGTGCATCATTTGCAATACTGTTTCTATATATTTTTTCTCTATCAGCTCCTCAGCCCATCAGCAATATGGTTGCCAGCATGTCTTAACTGATTTTTGAACTTAAATAACAAAATTGAATGTTTGCCACATAACTAGAACCAAGGAATATAAGGAAGAATTCATAAAAGTCATCTATGTCTGGTGAAAGCTTTTCTAGTCTATTTTCTACACACTACACATACTTCTGGCTTCCTTGTGGTATCTTAAGATTCTCTGTGCACTGTGAATATAACTGAAGGATTTATAGCAGTTTTGCATAATAGTTGTATATATTAACTTCAGTGTTTACTTGCGAGATGCCAGATACAGTGTTAAAGTTTTCATGTATAATTCATATGCTTCTTGTAAAAACATATCAGGTAGCCACATTAGACTTCATTAGCAGATAATTAAACTGAAGCTAAAAAATTTCTGTGCAAAATGAAAACATACACACATATGCACACAAGGAAGTGACAAATCAAAGATTAGAATCCAAATTTCTGGTTGCAAAGCAAATTTATTTTTTTATATCTCTGCAGAAAAGAGGAAGATTGTAAGTATACAAAACCATTTCAAGCAAAAATGTGAAAATCAAACTTTTTCCCAAACTAAAGATGTTTTCATTTCATTATTTTTATTTCCACTAGCTTCTACAGCTGTAATTTCAATGAGAGTAGAAAGTAGGACAGCAGCATAAGAAAAGGAAGAAGCAGTTTAAATCACATTTTCTTCATTCTTTTAGTCAACATAAAATCTGTGAATTCTAAACCAGTCTCAGGCCAGTCATTAAGCATATCCTTTTAACTAGCCATATCTGGGCTAATTAACTAAAGGTACCAATGTTTTCATCAGTGAAGTACCCAGGCTCTAGCAATAGATGCGGAACTACCGTGTGGAGTCCATAATGGCAGTAAGGCATTGCTGCTGATAAATCAGGGCAGGGCAGGCTCTCAAAGGACAGGGGGGCAGATTTTGCTAGATCAGTGCCTTTCTTTTTTTTTATGTTGTATAACTTAATAAAATTTATGTTTATAATTAAATCAGTGCCTTTCTTACTTGGCACTTGAATTATTTAAGAATACTTTAGCAGAATGGTACCTATGGCCCGACATTTAATTGGAATATTTATACCCATCAGATTCTCCTTGTTCTTCAACCATACTCAGTATTAGTGATGCCTTGGCCTAATCCAGGGGAAAAGAATCAGAGTTTGTGCTCACATTAGCTGAACCTTATCTATGCCCACCGCTCTGGAGCTTTACAGAAATCTCGTAAGTCTTCAATTCTACTCTCAGCTCTGGTTTAATCTTTTACCTGAGTGGGTCTGATACTGAGCTAGATCCCAGCACCATAATTACAGGTCTGTTTCACTACAGGTGTCTTCAGCAGATTCATAAGAATATCTAAAGAGGGAAATCCCCAATGACTTAACAGTTCTATTTTTGCAAATATCCTGGGAAACATGGCTAATGACCTTGACAGAGCATATTATTTTTATGTCAGCTGTACTGAGACCTTTGGTTGCAATAACAGAAATCATCTCAAATTAATTTATATAAAGGTATTGTCTATTATTTGGATGGAGATGCCTTGAAATCCAAGAACAAGAAATGCAACTGGATCTGAGAACTAGGAATCTGCCAGGAAAAATGAAAGGCAGTTTTTACATTTCTTATAAATTAGAACAGTATATTTTTCTCTCGTCTCTGCTTTATTTATCTCTTCTTTTTTTTAAGAAATTGCTTTATTATATGTGACAAACCACAATTTTTAAATTTTTTAAAAACATTTTATTTATTTTTAGAGAGAGGGGAAGGGAGAGAGACAGAGAGGGAGAGAAACATCAATGTGTGGTTGCCTCTCACATGGCCCTCACGGAGACCTGGCCTGCAACCTAGGCATGTGCCCTGACTGGGAATTGAACCGGGACCCTTTGGTTCCCAGCCTGCGCTCAATCCACTGAGCTACACCGGCCAGGGCTATCTCTTCTTTTTTTAATTGACATCTTCTGTTTATTATGGTCCATTAATGTTACTGGCCCTAGAGCTAAAAAACTTTATGTATGTAGTTTATTATTTGCTTCCTTTTGAGTCTGATATCCATTTTGGTCCAGTCAGCCATGACCAAGAGGTGTCAAATCACACGGTATAGACATACCTATAAAAGAAGTTTGTGAGTTCTCTGCTTTCCAAAGCATCTTTAAAATTTAATAGAGGAAAATAGCAGTGCTTTCCACAGAGTATTAGAGGTAGTATGGAAATTACTCAAGAGCCAGTTGGGACTACCAGGTAGTACTTGCGTTCCCAGACACTCAACATTATTTCAGTCAAAGACATCTATCACTTCTATTTGTTTTGAAAGACTTCCTCATAATATTTCATTTGAAAGACAGTTTTGTTACAAAACTAAAAAAATTAAAATCACAACTCTAAGGAGAAGGTGATTTTTTTCCTCTTATGCTTATTCTATCATCTGGAATGTAAAAACCATGTTAATAGATTTAAGTACACTTGAAAATTATATATTAATAGAAATCTCTTAATTTAGCGTTATAAAGTGAAGCTTTAATCACTCAAGAATATAAAAGTCAATATACTTACCGATGAAATTCGCCCAGAGAAACACATTTCCCATCACAAATGGTCCACGCAGCAGGGCCCCATTTCATTTCCAGTAATGTAAAGGTGCATGTTAAGTTGAACAGAATGAACTATGTATACACTCAACTATTTGAGTACAAAAATTTAAAAATATATATGATTTATTAACACATGGTTATACTCTTCTTTTATATTACTATAGATTTGTATCCATATATTGCCAAAGTCAAATAAAATTTAATATCAAACCAATAAGCTCCACGATATTTCAGTGTAAAGTCATCTGATTGATTCTGATATAAAATCAGAAGAAATCAAATAAAAAAAAAACAGAAAAAGCAAATAAAATATAAACATGGTTACCTAAAAACAATTTCACCACTTTATTCTCTCCATTACCTGGGATATTAGTGGTCGTATAGGAAAACTAGAGTCCAGCATGGGAGTAAAAATAATGTGTACATCAGAGAGAAAATATGCGGTAGCTTTTCCTGCTACAACCCAGAATAGTGAGATATGCTAAAGAGTCACATGAGAAATAGTTGTTGAAAGAACAAATAAATGTTAAAATATGTAACATTTCATTTTAAGAATTTATGTACAACACTTCTTGAAATGTGTTAGTACATGGTTTAATAAGCTTCAAGAAATTACTCTGCTTCTCATGGTAGACTCAGAAACCAGGATGCAGAGATGAAACATAGAGGGATAGATAGGTGATAGATACACAGATGTTTTAGATAGTAATTTGTTTTCACATATACATATGCTTATATAAATGTAAAAATCTTTTAAAAATCTTTAAAATTCTTCAATCCTTCAATGTATGTATATATATTACATACTACATATATTTTGTATATATTATATAGACTAAATGGCATGTAAAAATGTTCCTAATAGCACTGCTCATAATAGTCTCAAATTATATAGTCCTAAATTTTGTAACATGTATATTTAGAAAATGCAACACTTTACAGACATGAGAATGAAATATTAATATTGTGCAATAATATGAGTGGCTCTTAGATATGTAATATTAGGCAAAATAAAGAAAACGTAAGCCATACTAACGTCATGCACTTCTCTTTCTATAAAGGTCAGAGACAGGCAACTTGACTGATGGCTATGCACATCGGCTCCACGGCTACTTCCAGGGCAACAATTGAAGGGCCAGAGGGTGAATCCTCAGGTGCTAACAACTTTTATTTCCTGATCTTTGTTGTAATTTCCTGTCCTGTGAAATGCATGCAGTTGTTTTCTTACAATTTTTACACTTGTCTGTATATATGTTGTTTCCACAATTATTAAAATAAAGTAGTTTAAATTTGTATTTCCCTAAGTGGATAATGTGTCAGACTTCTGTTTATGCGTTTATTTGACTCTATCTTTTTGATGTCCTATCTTTTTTCTTGTTCACTTCGGACTGTTTACTTTTATATATTTAGTATTGAGTGCTTTATATATTCTAGGTTCTCCACCTCTACTAAATATGTTGTTAAAAAATATAGGGTCCAGCACCAATAATGTCCCTTTTTCCTTACAAAATATTTTATTACAAAATCATAAGCATGTAATTCTGTTACATAACAATATCACATTCAAACATATCATGATATTTTATGTGAAATGTTAAAATTAAAACTATAAGTTATCACACCCATATTATTACCCTATCAACCACACTCAAGCAGGCCTTACTTCTACCGGACCTTGTATTTTCTTATACTCAGTGGCTTGTCTGTTCATATTCTTAATGGTGTCTTTCAGGGAGCAATATTTTAATTTTGATAAAATCCATTTTTCAATTTCTGTTTTTATGCATTGTGCTTTTGGTGTCAAGTTTAAAGATTTTCTCCTATGCTGTTATTTTGTGAAAGTGTTAGTTTTTGCATTTTACATTTAAGTCTGTGATTGAATGTGAGTTAAATTTTGTACAGATTGTGAGACTTTTTTTGGGGCTATGGATGTCCAATAGTTCTAGCATAATTTGTTGAAAAGATTATTTCTTCTCCATTAAGATGCTTTCACACATTTGTTAACTATCGGTGGGCACATTTGTATGGGTCGATTTCTGGGTTCTCTCTTCCTCTGATCTTTGGGTTTATCATCTGACAAAACACACAGTCTTTTCTTAACAGAAACATCAATGTAGGGTTGCCTCTCATGCACCCCAACTGCGAACCTGGCCCACAACCCAGGCATGTGCCCTATCTGCGGACCAAACCGGTGACCCTTTGGTTTGCAGGCCAGCACTCAATCCATTGAGCCACACCAGCCAGTTCACAGTCTTAATTAACATAGCTGTGTAGTCTTGAAATTTGGTAGACTAATTTTTCCTCTTTATTCTTCTTTTCCAAAACAGTTTTACCAATTCTAGTTTCTTTGTATTTTAATGTAAATTTTAGAATAATGCCTATAATTACAAAAACTTTGCTGTTTTTTAATAGAAATTACATTTGATTTGTGTATCCACTTAGGATAATTGACATCTTTATATGTCGGTCCTCTAACTCATGCACACCATATAATTTTCTATTTATAGAAAACCTTTGTATTTTTCTAAAACCTTTCTAAAGGGTCTAAACCTTTGTATTTTTTTCACTTCAATGTTGTATAGTTTTCAGCATTCATCTCCTGTCCATGTTTTGCTGTATTTACATATAAATATTTTACTGTACATTTGTATGGCTTAAATTTTAAAAGATGTGAAAATATCCTGTGTGGGCAAGATGCAGAGAAACTGGATCACTGATGCATTGCTGGTGAGAGGGTAGCATTGTGCAGATACTCTGGAAAATCATTTGCTGATTTCCTAAAAACAAATCTAAACATGCAACTACCATACAACCTACGAATTGTATTCCTGAGCAATTATCAGCAAGAAAAAAGGTTTATGTTCCCCCAAGAATCTGTAAATGAGTGTTTATAGCAGCTTGATTCATAAAAGTCAAAATGTGGAATCAACATTAAACTATAGTAGACTTCGACTGAAAAATTAAACATAAACAGTAAAAATGTACTATTGATGCACCTAGCAAACTAGATGAATTTTCTGAGAATTAGAAATATACTAAAAGAGCCCTGGCTGGTGTAGCTCAGTGGATCGAGCGTGGGCTGGGAACCAAAGGGTCCCAGTTCGATTCCCAGTCAGGGCACATGCCTGGGTTACAGGACAGGTCCCCAGTGAGGGCCATGTGAGAAGCAACCATACATTGCTGTTTCTCTCCCTCTCTTTCTCCCTCCTTTCCCCTATCTCTAAAAATAAATAAAATTTAAAAAAAAGAAATATACTAAAAGAAAAAACTAATTATAAAGGATCATATAATGCTTTGTTTTATTTACATAATATTTTTGAAATAATCAAATTAGAGTGATGAAGCTATTAGTGGTTACTAAAAGTTAAGGAGAATTTGAGTTAAGTTGGTATGGCTAGAAAAGAAAACCATGAGGGATGCCTGTAGTAATAAATATTTCTGTATCTTGGCTGTATTGACGTCGACAACCAAGTAGTGATATAGTAGTTCAGTATTGCAAGGCACTATTACTGAGAGAAAATGGGTAAAGGGGACATGAGATGTCTCTTTCCTTTTTCTTAAAATAGCATGTGAATCTACAATTGCCTTTATTTTTTTTTGAAATATATTTATTTTTAGAGGGAGGGGAAGGGAGGTAGAAAGAGAGGGCAAAGAACACTGACATGAGAGAGAAACATGGATCCGCTGCCTCTCCTATGCACCCCAGCAGAGACTGAACCACAACCCAGGCATGTGCCCCTGCTGGAATTGAATGGCAACGATTCGCTTTGCCATCTGATGCCCTACCAATGGAGCCACACTGTTCAGAGCTATGGCCACCTTTAAATAGAAAGTTTTATTGAACAATGTGCCAGTGCAAACCAAAGAGAGAAAGAGAGAGACAGAGTGGGAGAGAGAGGGAGAGAGAGAGACCAACCAAAATTTAGAATGTGAAGAGAGAATATATTACAAGATACAAGATAAAAAAAATACAGAATGATCAGAGTGTCAGACTGCAAAATCAGTGAAGATACAGGCTGCTTCCATGGTATTTATTATTGTATTACCAGGTGATTACGAACAATCAACACCAAATACACGCTATAGAAATATTAGTTTCATTCATTTTCTTTGGTAGTAATGTACCTCTCTTCTTAATTGCAATTGATTATACATTAAAGATCATAATTTAGATGATGATATTTCTACGGCCATTCTTCTTTGGCTGCATCTTAAGACTGGCCCCTGTGAAGGCGGGGTTGAGAGTGTCCTGAAGTGACAAATACGTACCCCACACAGCGAGCCAACAACTCTCTTCAACTCTAAAAACCTGACATCACTTTCTTCCAGGCTATCAGATATGCCTTCTTGTGCAATAACTATGACACTTCCCTTCACACTTTCAACCATGGACTGTAGTCTTATAATCCCTTTACGTAACAAACATATTATCTTAACAAATTCCTAACAGCACTAAAACCTTCATAATTTGTCAGCCTCTGACCTATATGTACCCCTGCAAAGGGGGTTTTCTTGAGCGTACACAGAATTATTCATTATGGAATGCAAATTTAAAGCTATTTCTCATAAAAAGCGAAATGTCGACTAATAAAGCTGGTAATGAAATTTGGAAATAGTGTTTATACTTTTTATAATAATTTGAATTAAATGATTTTATGATGCTAATATGATTTAGGCATATTTATTCTCAACATGATTAATAAGCTGCATGATTAGCTTATTTTACCAGCTAAGCAGTTATATATGAGAAAGTATATAACTTATTCATTGTGATTATTATAATTCAACAAGCTCTTAAAATAACAAAAAGCAGATTTACTTCTAAAACTAAAATGCATCAGCATAACTATATTCCTAAGTGTCTTTATTGTTTCCTTTATTCCTTTGCCTATTTACTAAAGAGGTTACATCATACATTATTGTAATTGCCTTTTTTAAAAAAGATTTTATTTATTTATTTTTTTAGACAGAACTGAAGGGGGGGATAAAGAGAAGGAGAGAAATATCAATGTGTGGTTGCCTCTCACGTGGCTCCCACTGGAGACCTGGCGTGCAACCCAGGCATGTGCCCTGACTGGGAATCGAACCAGCAACCGTTTTGTTCACAGCCCACACTCAATCCTCTGAGCTACACCAGCCACGGTGCTTTTTTTTTAATGTTTCTCTTTCTTGTCTTAGAGTATGAGTTACTTGAGGGCAACTTATTTATATTATTCTTCTTTGACTCTTCAGGTTCTTTCTCATTGTCTGAGGCTAATTCTGGTGCTCCATAAACATTTTCTTAATGAATATGCAGATAAATATAAGAACGGAGTGTAAAATGTAAATGTAACTGAAGTCTCTCTCTTTTTTGCCTCACTCATTATCTCGGATATTAAAAAAGATACAATAGTTACCATCTCTTAATCAATAATATAATTTCATTTTTAAGAATCAAAAGGGCTGATGTTAAAAATCAAAGCATCCTAGGACATATGTTGTTAACTCCAATTACTGATAAATTCTAAGAGAATTTTAAGGAATTCTCAAAAATATAATCCTAAGCTTTGAAAGAACAAAAACTGGTTTGTTTTATGCCTAAGTTTAGGCTTCAGTCTGTAATAAGTATTTTATTCATTAGTTTAAAGCAATTATGAAATCTTGGAATGTATTAATAGCAGAGAATATTTCGGAACTTTAAAATTTTTGGTTGAAATACAATAGGGACTACACTGCTCATTAATAAAATTTATTTGGTAATTGCTCAATTTGCACTTGGTTTGGTAGTGAATAGTATGAGGAGCAGGACTCAAAGGAACTTAGAATTCATTTATTTCAAGATATGGAAAGAAGATCAAGAGAGATAAAGGGGCTTTATGAAGATCAGAGTCGTCTTTAAAAAAAGGAAAAGAGACATCACACATGACTAGTCCTATTCCTTATTTTCTTTCTTCTGCACCATTCTTTACTATTTCATCACCAAATTTTCTCCAAACAAAAGGTTATTGTCTAAACAACATTTTTAAATGTTCTGAGGTATAAAATACATAGTGTAATGGGCTAATCTTAAGTGTACAACACAAACAGTTTCACACATGTATATGCCTGTGTAACTATGAGATATAAAACTATTGAATGATTCGGATTCCAGCACTTACACTTCTTCAAACAAATAAAATGAAACTCTGAAAAAATGTGATAGTGGAACTGAAATTCCAATAGTGTAAAATGGAAGGTTTCACTATTTTTAGAGCAATGAAATGAGGCATGTTCTGTATGCATAGCTAACTGGCCCAGAGTTCGGGGATTCTGCTGTAGAATCAAATTCTGCCCTGAAACATATTGCAAATTGTCAGGACTTGATGATGATCATCTAGTGACCCTTAAATATCAATGAGCATAATTCTAGATCCTGTGACTGCCTGGGGTTTCCAGAGAGTGGCTAAGATTTCAAGAGATTTCCAGTTAGTTGATTCTCATGGAACTATTCTGGAGAGATTAAGCCAGAACAACAAAGTGATGTGAAGATCCATCTTCAACCGCTTTGTCTCAGTGTTGGAGTTGCTTCTTGCCATGGCCTGCTGTCTCCCTTCTGTCCTCCCCCTACTTTTACATCCTTCAATCCAACCTCACAGAACAAGTCCCCACTTGAGAAAAGAAGGCCTGGGCCCTAGTGCTAATCACATTATAAATTATTATGCACCAAAGAGGTAATGTTATTATTGCAATGTTTTTATTTTCTACCTTAGAATGTTTAGAAGCATGAACAATTCTGGTTTTATTATCAATCATCTTTAATAAGAATATTTGCGTTTGTTTTTTCCCCAAAGATTTTTTTGGAACATAAGGATTATTATTCCAAACTTTTATTACATACACACTCACACAGTACTCATGTTCTCTCTTTTTTCTCTTAATATATAAATCTACTTCTCTATCTATTGGCATATATACATGCATATATATGTATATGTATGTATATAACGTATCATGTATATAATATTAATTGCTAGAGTGGTATAGGAATTTAATTATATCTGGTTAACAACAGTAGGGGCTAAAAATCAGTTCTTGGCCACTTATATCTTTGTCCCTACCACTGCTGCTCTTCCTTCTAATTTATAGGTACTGGAATATTATACTAATATAGGTTTTCTGTGATGCAGGTGAATAGGTCAGCCTGCTTTCTAACTTCTCATCTCCATGGCATGGTGTGGTATACCCTTGATGCAACCTTCCTATTGTGGTTAGTTTGATTTTGATCCATAGTTTTGCATCAATAGTAAGGATACATTTTCATAGGCTTGCCAATGCAGTGAGCATGGTAGTACAAGTTTGATACATGACATGCAGTGATAGACTGTCTTCTGCCCAAACCTCTTCTCTGTTCTGGGGAGCAGCAGAATGGATAAAAGGAGCCTTTAGCAAGTGATTGTCACCCAGAAACCTGAAACTCTTACTGAATTATATGGTTAGTTGATTCTCTACTTTCAATTTTGTGCTTTTTAGTGACAGTATATACTGCTAGTAAATTCATGGTTTGGTTAAGCTCATATTATTGTGCCCCTGAGGTAATGGGATTGTTTTCTAAAACCTACTTATTAGGATATGTTTTCCAGGTGGACACAGACATCAAACAAAGCTGATCTCACCTTATTATTGACCTGTCAATCAATCAACCACTGAAAGAGAAAAAGGACTAGGATAATCCAAACAAGATACAAAATTAATAAATATCAGTATTATATAGCCAGGTAGATAGGAACAATGTGCACAGACCAGGAAAATATTAAAGCCTGACATGGGGCTGAGGACATCTGGGAAATGATAGTAAGTAAAGAAAGCAAAGGAGTACCTGAGGGAGAGAGGGCCCGCTAAAAATGCACATTTTCAAGAATTTTTAATTTCCAAATTTGAAGATCTGGGTGTTTTTGTACAGTGTGATTCATTGACAATGAACCACAAATAAATTTATATCTTTACATCTATTGACTTCATTTTCTAAAAAGTGTTGTTACTTTGTATATTCCCTTGCATATCAATTTAAGTGCATATTTAAATAATCTCTCGTATAATGAAAATATAAAATCATCTTCAGTCAAGCAGGGATTTTAGTGGCTGGAATTTTATCCTGTTTACTTCTTTAGCATTTAAAGGCATGAGAAAGAATATAGATAAACAGCAACACCCTCAGTTATTCTAAATGTCAAATTGACAGCTATTATTAAAATCTGTAGCTAGTTTTGTATTGCCCTTTCCAAGTAATTTGTGATTTCCACTCAAGAACACACTCATGCATATTGTACTAGGAGAGAAGTAGAGGCCACAAATCAGTCTGTCTATTACTGTCCAAATTACTGCACAGTAAAAGGAAGCAGTGAATGTAACCATCATCCATTCAGAGTGTTGACAAATGCTTTACAGATAAAACTGTCTAAAATATGGACAGTTATATATTCAATGATTACATTTTATACATAACTGATGGGTAGTCCTTGACACTCTTTTTAGCCCAAATGAATTCATGTCAAAATTCCTGCATCCATTTCATTTTTGCTTTTTGCAAAGTTAGCTAAGAATATGCAATGTCTTAACCTATTTATCATGGGTAGAAAAGAGTCTGCAGCCTGCTTGGTTATTATTGGGATAAGATACTAAAGAATGAAATCTTCAACCAGTATTTCCATCTCAGCCATTAACTCACTAGTACATACACATGTGTCGTAATGAAGTCAAGTGCAGCATAAAATGGAAGAATTAAATTAAAGTACCTCATATTTAAGCCTTAGAAATATGTGCCCGTGGTATATCCTTTTGATCCCCTCAATAACTCTTAAGAGATGAGAGGGGTTGGTTTTAGTATTATTTTGTCAAAGGGATCTCAATTCTCTCTTTTCTCAAAATGACAAGGCACACAACCCAAGGGACAAGAGTTTGACTATTTGCCATTCAGAGCCTTAATTTCTTTCTGATATCATTGAAATTACCAGGCTTTTCAGTCTACTTCCAATCAAATCTAACATAATGCTTAAGGATTCCAAGTCAAAAATAAAAAAGTAGGAGTTTAAATCTCTTGTATGAGGAAAAACTGGATATAGGAGAAATAGCCTAGAGCAATTCAGTGAACCACAATGAAAACACAATGCTTTTATGTAAGCACAGAGTCATTTAGTTTTGAAATAGACTGTTCAGTCTTAGGAAAAATAGAGAGGAAGAATTTTCAAAAGTTTTTACCCTTCAATTGCCAATGCACTGTAGTTCTGATCAAGTAGCTTCCAGAAGTTTCTTTAAAATACTTTCTACCTCCCCAGTTCTTTTTCTTATTTAACGAGTCATGTGAATGTTTCTGTAGAAAACCCATACACACACACACACACAAAGGAGTGGGCAAAAATAGGTTTACAGTTATTCGTATAGAAAAAGACATGCAGATTAGGATTGTTACAATAGCTTTATTAATTCAAAATAATGTCATAATGTAACTGGAAACCTACTTTTACATATATGTGTGTGTGTGTATCTGGTCAAGGATTTGTCACATCACTCTTAGACTTTGAAAGTAGCCCAAAATTCAGCTTCTGGCCATTGCTTGTTCTTTATTGTAATCTATTCTGCTTCCACTGCTCTGGGTTAATCTCCCCAATATACGGCCTTCAGAGTACCGCTATTCATTCAGTGAAATTGCCTTGATTATTTAGAAGATAAAAGAAAACAGGTTTATTCTTAAAATCTTCCACAATCTGACACCAAATTAACCTTCCTCATGTATTGCTAGGTATTACCTGAAACACCTCCTTTACTTTTGCAGTTTAGTGCACCAGATACCCTTGTAATGGATATGGGTTGTTTTGTGCTTTTCCAAGTGCTTTCTTCTTATATTCAGATAAATAAAACCATCTTCCCATAGACAACCCATCTCATAAAATTCAGGTGAGATCTCCCTCTATCACTATTTGAGAGATGAGCCTACAACCCAGTCTAAACCACAATATTATATTAGTCAGGTCATATTAATTAGTTCAGTGATAGTCAGCTGACAGAATCAATCAAATTTTCCAAGTATTTAATATGTGAATGTCATATATATGTAGATAGCTGACTTCTTCCCTGCTACTTAGACAGAGCATATCTGAGAATGAAGTCAGTGGATGGAAGGCATTGGGCCGTGGAGGTGAAGAGATGTTTACCTCACTGTTTACGTCCCTGGGTTCAGCAATGCTTGTGTGGTAGACCGTGTTTGGACTGCTGGGGATAAAGCAAGGGACTGAAAATAGTGAAGAATCCTATTCTCATAGAATTTATGTTCTAATTTGAAATATGACTTCTGAAAATAGGCAGGAGTAAATGGTCATGTCTGAAAATGGAAGTGTGAGCTCTCAGGCAATCGTGAGTGCCACGTTGGTATCCTGAAATTCGTTACAGATGCTCTCCCACAGGTCTTTTTTTACAATTTTTATTTTATAACAGCTAATTATATTAGAGACAGTGCTAGGATACAAAGAAATACTTCATAAATGAAATGGATTTTTTTACTAAGTGTGAGTATAGTAGAAGCCCCAGTTTGTGGAAAAAGTTGAGCTAGACATGTGTTGGTTAGTTGAGCAACGGTATAGCAAGTCTTCAGCTTGCTAAAAGAATTGGTCAGTATGTTTTCCAGAAATAATATTAAATTTGGATTATCAGATGGGTGAGTGAAGTGGAAATCATTTAAGAAAACTTGTGTTGGATGTCTCTATGTTATGCCGTGCTTTGAGCTATGATGCTTGGAATCATATACAAAGCCTCGCCTGGGTGGCAAACAGGAAAGATCCGTATTTACTTGAGACCGCTCTGGGAATCACTTTCTACAACTTTAGTATCGTTATAACATTGAACAGCACTTATGGTTTGCAAATCACATAAACACCCAATTTCTTCCCTCAAGAAGCAGGCAGTTCGGTGTGTTGTGAGTCACAATGGATAGTGAGCTCCTTGGGCTACTTCCTACCAGTTGGACTGTCCTAAACTACTGACAATGTTTCTAAGTGTCATTTTCTTCATCATAAAACAAAGTATAAATCAAGTGGCCTTTTGAAAAGATTTATAAGGGTTAAATGAAGTAAACAAGAAAACAACGTGTTTCAAGTGCTCAAAAATATGTCCTATTATGATTATTCATCTTGTTTGGCTTGTGAGGAGGGAATTAATGGAAAGGTATAGAAAAATGCATTAAAACTGCAGACACTGTAAATGCCACGTATTATGTAATTTGGGACAGAAAACCAAAGCCCAGAAGTATTGTCACATTTGATTCTCAGGTGCACTTACATTACTTAAAGTGATTTTAAATTAGAATTCTCTAGTCCCTAGAAATTCTCTTGTTCTCTAGTTTCTGTGTTCATCAGATTTCACTTAATGATTTGTTTATTAATTTTAATCTAGCATTTTCAAGTTATTTATTATTTCTCTTTAGATTTGCAGGTAACATTTGAGTAGTTTGCTGAGACAAAGTAATGAATTTCCGTTTGCTACAAGTGAATCTTGAAAGTTCAGTGATTACAAATGTCTGACCATAATTGCTTTTATTTCAGAGACTAAGGTAGAAGATTACTGAAGATTAAATTTTCCCAAATTCCCTAAAAGTGAGTTAATGATTTACAGTGGGCTGGAGAGCTAAACATGCAATCCTTGATTATCTTTCAAGTTCAATATTCTTAGAGTTGTAGAATTTTAACTCTGGAAGGACTTTTAAGGAGCTGTTTAGGAACCCACATTTTAGCTTTCTGACCAGAAAGCTGAGGCCAAGAAAAGTTGCGTGATTTGATCTGGGCCACAGAAATAGCACACAAAAAGCTGAGATGATAATTAAGATGTGACATCTTATCACTTCATTATGCAAAAGAAGAAAATTAAATCAGAAAGAGAGAGAGAGAGAAAGGGAGAAACATAGGGGCACAGAGACAATTCAATTTCAGAAAATAAAAACCATAAAGTAAAAATAGAAAAAAATAATATTTTTACACACAGGTACAAATTATAGATATTAAATTATTGCTATTATTATAATAAATATATTGAATTTTATTGTTTATTTTATCATTTGTCTTATCAAATGTCTTACAACTCACAACCAAAAATCCACTAGTGTAAACCAAATTAGAGAAGCATGACATAACATACTTCTCTGTAAGACAGAGAATATACCAATATTAGCACCATAGTGAAAAAGGAAATAGCTAAGCCCAAATAGGTGAAAATAAGACAATTACTCCAGAGTGTGATAAGTCTTTTTCATGAAGTATGACATAACTCATAAAGGACCGCTGCATAATAAATATCAAGTAAGGCTTTTAAATAACTCATGAATGAGTTCTGTTTGAAGTGATTTGTGTCACATCCTGGCTGAATTGCCATAAAGCTGATGTGCTTTCCCTGCTCCTTCTGTCGAAAATGCCTCTGAGGGCCTGTAAAATGGTAGAATCCACCTACAAAAGAGTCTGAGTCTCTGAGTGGTCAATGAAAGAAAAAAACCCATACATTTTGTTAATTTGCTTAGAATCAGAGGGTAACATATTTTAAAAGTTAGCCTGAACTTGAGTTATAGTTTTAAATCTAATATCATGTTATTTTTCAATAATGTCATTCCCCCAGTTAGTTAGAATATTGAATTAAGCATTTGAGCTTAACCCTGCTTAATTCTTAGGGTAAATTCACATTCATTTTGTTTCCCTTACATACAATTGTTCAAACTATTTCTCCATCATATATGCAACTGCATTCTCGGAATGGCAAAATTATACACAATGCAAAGCAATTCACAGACAAGAAGAAAATAGTTAAGAAGACTGTTGATTCACAAACCTTGCTTCTTTGAGCCTTGCATCCTTTTTACATACCAGTTTGCTTTCATTTTTTGGAGCTCTTGCAAACTTATAACCGTGAGAATCAATCTTCATCCAAGACTGCCGTTTCAGAGCCTCGGGACCCACGGACAACAGGTTATAAAATGCTGGGCTGAAAACAAAGGTGTTAAAGAGAATATTGAACAGTGATACCCCGTCTCCATCCCTCATTTATTATCCTCTTCTAACAACGTCAGAAGCCACTCATGTGCCTCAGCTCAGACTAATAGCGTATCCATCCATGAAGAAAGTAAACAGCTCCAGAGAAAGATCTCTGGATGTTGACCTGTGGGCGTCTGTCAATGAAATATTCATTACCTGCCAATTCACTCTACAAGCTTAACCTGTATAAAACCATTTTCAGATAAGCATGTTAGTGTCTCATTCTTAAATATAACTGAGCAGTACACTATCCTGTAGGAATCCAGAACAATGATAATGAAGGAAACAAACATCGCTTCAAAATATACATATTATTGTAGCCCTCTGAGAGATAACAGATGCCATTGCATCTTTAGTACGAGAAAATGATGCTAGAAAAAGAACCATTAGAGCACAAGAAAATTTGGAAATTAAAAATATACCAGTTAAATATAAAATAATAATAACGATGATGATGATGTCTAGAAAAAATATATAGAAATTTTCCAGAAGGAGAGAAAAGTAAAGAGACAAAAATAAGAGAAGAACAAGAGTAGAGAAACCCAACATCTGATGAATAAGAACTTCCAAAAAAGAGAAAAGAGAAAGTAAAGAGTATACAATTAAGGAAGATATATCACAAGAAAATGTCTCAAATAGCCCTGGCTGGTGTAGCTCAGTGGATTGAGCGCAGGCTGGGAACCAAAGGGTCCCGGTTCAATTCCCAGTCAGGGTACATGCCTAGGTTGCAGGCCAGGTCTCCGTGAGGGCCATGTGAGAGGTAACCATACATTGCTGTTTCTCTCCCTCTCTGTCTCCCTCCCTTCCCCTCTCTCTAAAAATAAATAAAAATAAAATCTTAAAAAAAAAGAAAGAAAATGTCTCAAATAAAGGAAAAAATAATAAATTTGACAATTTCCTGAATAATTAATAAAATTACATTGAAGAACATAAGTGAATGATATATCCACATGATCTCAAGAATAGTGCATCATAGGTTAATTATAATGGAAATTACACTGTTAAAATGGAGAGATCTGAGGTTCCTATCTTAGCAAAATAATCAAAATTAGCATCACCAACAGTGGGATGACTTGTTATTTAATGCTTGCTGATGTGGTAAAATATGAAGTCTACACATTTCCTATTGATATTCTTTCCAAAAAATTTAACCTGGATGTAATCATAAGAAAAATTCAGATAAATTTAAAATATGGAACATTCTACAGGACAGCCTCTAAAACAAAACAAAACAAAATCCAATAATATGAAAAAAAGAGCAAAAAGGAAGAAAACTGTGTTGGATTTCAAAGAGAAAGAAAGAAACCTAAAGAAGACATAGTGGACAATTGCAGTGCAGTAATCGGCTAGTGGGATTAAAAACAAAAGCAGCAAAAATACATACATTATGAGCACTGTAGGGACAATTAGGGGAATCTGAAAATAGACTCATGATATTAGGTAATATCATGAAACCTCTTTAACTGTATCCAACATGATAGTGGCGTTGTGATTCTGGAGGACAATGCTCTAATTTTTAGGGGACACTGGAAAAGTGCCTAGAGGAGAGTGGCATGATTGCTACAACTTACTTTAAAACAGTTTACAAAAAAGGAAAGAGATCTTATACACAAAGAAGTCACCTGTGCACAAGGTAAAAATGACTACTGGTTAGTTATACCAACAAATAGAAACCAAAGTCATGTTCAAATGAATTACCAACATATTTGTTGTATGTTTTTAGATTTTTCTGGTCAGGTACTAGTACTGGGAAATGAATGCAAAAATTCTGATAAATCCCAGCCCCACTGTCCTCAAGGATACTAACTCTCCAAAATAGAAAAACAAAAAAACAACCAACCAAGCAAAAAAAAAAAAAAAAAAAAAACTGGCCTCTTCCAGTCTATAGTATATCTGTAATAGCCTACATATTCAGAAATGATTTTTATGTTTACTGAAGAAAAGTAAATCTTTAGATTAACTGGATTAGTTTTCTAGGGCTGCTATGACAAAATGCCACAAACTCGGTGGTTTATAACAACAAAAATTTATTCTCTCACCGCTATGGTGGTTAGAAGTCTAAAATGAAGATGTTGACCAAGTTGCCCCTCCTGAGAGCTCTGAGGAAGGAGGGTCTACTCCAGGCCTCTCTTCTAGTTTCTGGTGATAGCCAGCAACTCTCGGCATGTTTTGGCTTGTAAATGTCCCACTACGATCGCTGTTTTCACCTTTAAGTGGAGTTCTCCCTTTTTCACATGGTCATCTTCTTAAGGACACCAGTCATATTGGATGAGGGGCCTGTCCTACTTTGAATATGACCTCATCTAAACTATTGATATTTATATCTAAAGCTAATCATTTTCTAAATAATGTCATATTCTGAGGTAATGGAAGTTAGGACTCCAACATATATTTTTGGGGAGACATATTTTAACCTAAACTATTAGCCATTGTAATTTTTCTGAACAGGCAGACCAGAATATAAAGATTAACTATTTTGCTGTGCATAATGTGTACCCACGTTTTTGGCCAAAACTTTCAGGAAAAAAAAATCTTTCATTTAAAATTTTTAATTAAATTATTTATTTATTTATATTTAGATACTTGGTATTTTTGTATTATAAAATAATTTGAGCATTTATTTTTGAACAGATTATGATACAAAACATTTTATGTAACAGATAATTACAAAATACAAGAACAAATAAAAGTAGAAGAAATTTTGTGTACTGGTAACAACTGCATGATATTTACTCATCATAGAAGGCCAATAACTCTTTGTCACTATCAATATCAAAAGTATACTGTCCATATATACTGCACATCCTTATTTTTCCCTCAAAAATTGGAAAAAAAGTATGTATTATACATGGCAAAATATGGTATAATCATACTTCTCTCTTTTTTAAGGATTTTATTTATTTATTTTTAGAGAAAGGGAGGGAAAAAAAGGAGGCGAAACATCAATGTATAGTTGCCTTTCACATGCCCCCAACTGGGGACCTGGCCAGCAACCCAGGCATGTGCCCTGACTGGGAATTGAACCAGTGACTCTTTGGTTTGCAGGCCAGCGCTCAATCCACTGAGCCACACCAGCCATGTCTACTTCCCTATCTTTTGCCTTATAATTCTAAATGTGCTTCTCAATTGGAAAACATTCATGAGTGTTTGTAGACTTTTTCAAATGGCAATAAATATAGGTATAGAATAAATATAGATTTTGATATGTCATATATATTTGAATATATATGTGTGTGTACACACACACACCCACACACACACACATATTCATTCAGCAAGGAAAATGGCTACTGAAAACTTAGCCCATGGTAAGCAAACTTTTCAATTAATGGTGTATTTAATTATGACTCAGACTGAAAAATGAAAAAATCATACCCTATGGACTTTCTCAATAATGAGTCTGTTACCTTTGTGACTTACATAGTTATTTTCAGTGAAAATTGTCAGTTTAGTGATACTGATAAAATGGAAAACACATCTGATCACCAAGGACCAAGGATGGGAACCAAAATCAAAAGATACATGACTTATTCCCCTGTGCACCCTAACCACCACACAAGTAATTTGGCCTCTCTGAAATCTTGTATTACAGAAACTAGATAAAAGCCTTCTCATTTAGCTTTGACAATTAATATCATATTATTGAATTTAGGTATTACAACTCCTCCTCAGAAAGGGACCCTAATGCCTTAGGAAGTCAGAATCAATCCAGGCAATAAACACGAAGGATGAAGTGTGATACGTGAGAAGTTAGCAGTTGGTTCCAGGAGCCCTAGGATCTTTGGCCTCCTTTTCTTCCATTATCCATGACTTCCTCCACCAAATATGAATATATGAATGAGAGTAAGATCTGTACTTCTATTTTTTCCTAAATTGTTTAGTAGCTGTGTTAACCTGGAACAAAGATAGCTTGTCTACTTGTCTTTTTTATAGCATTTTGATTTCCCCTACCTTTCTCATCCTTGCATGAGAAATAGATAGATAGATGGATAGATGATAGATAGAATCAGTGAAAACTGTAACACAGAATTTTCTAGCAATTTTAAATTTAAGTGATTTAGATCTTTAGTTGTCTTATAATTATTGTCTCATTGTTTTTGTCAAAGCAAAATAAGATTGTAGGTATGTCATCAGGAAGTTGTTCTCAATTTAATGAAAGGATACATTTATTTCTTGTTTATTTCCTACAGTTTATAATGTGCTGCTGTTGTTGTTTTATCATTAATTTTTTGGTCTTGCATAAAGAATATGTTTAACATACTTGTGAAAGAGATCTAGGTAGTTCCCTCAGTCTAAAATGTTAACTTATGAATTATTATCATTATTTTTTGTGAAAGCATTACCTTTTCAAGATCTACAACTGCTATAGATCCTGGTTTATCGTCTCACCTTGTTTGAGACCGTACGAAGACAGACATTGTGACATAACAGTGTTTGTCCTAGAACTACCAGAAAGTTATCACATACCTGGTGGCAGACAATGTTTTGGTAGGAAGGACATTATATTATATTTGTCAGATGATCTATTCCTTCTGAGTTGCAAAACAGAAAACTACCTGAAAGAATTTTTGACAGAATATTACTTTAAAATCTCATCTGGTTCTGTATAGAGTCATGAACGAAGTTTCACACGGGAAGTATTTTTTGTTATAATGATCATTCATATAGTGTTATATATGTGTTCTATTTTGATTGAGTGAAGAGAGATATCTAATTTTATATAAAGTGTAATATAAAATATTTCCTCCAAATTAGAATACCTAAACAAAATTTTAGAAATAAAGAACAGATTAAGGATTAGGGTGCAGGAAAGTGGAAGCGGAGGAGGACTAAGACAGTGAGTGTCACAAAGGTCAACTTAAGGGATATAGGATACATGTGGTGATGGAGTTGTTCCGTGTCTTGATTTGCATCTTGATGGTAGTAGTGGATATGTGAACCTACACATGAATAAAATTACTTCAGATTAAAGACACATATAAGTAAGTACAAGTATTGGGTTGACCAAAAGTCCATTTAGCCCTGGCTGGTGTAACTCAGTGGATTGAGCGTGGGCTGGGAACCAGACGGTCCCGGTTTGATTCCCGGTCAGGGCACATGCCTGGGTTGCAGGCCGGGTCCCCGTGAGGGCCATGTGAGAGGCAACCACACATTGCTGTTTCTCTCCCTCTCTGTCTCCCTCCCTTCTCCTCTCTCTCTAAAAAAAAAATAAATAAAAAAATAAAATAAATAAAATCTTAAAAAAAAAAAAGTCCATTTAGTTTCCTTCCATAAAATAAAAGACACATTTTCAATTTCACTAGTAACTTTATTGATTTGGATATTTTGAGTATGTCAGCTACCTCCTGCTATTGTCTTCTAGAGGTTAGAGGCCGGGGGTGCTGCTAAACATCTTCCAATGCATAAGACAGCCCCACAGCAAAGAATTATTTGGCAAAAATATCAATAGTATCAAGAAACTTCACACACCATTTTTGACACATTCCATCAGTCACAGCACATTCTCCATACACCGCACAAATCTTTCTTTTTGCGTTTCAGTTGCATTTTTATCTTTCTTGAAATAATAAAGCATAATATGCCAAAATGTTGTATATTTTCTTCCATCTTCAATATTAAAATAGCTACACAAAAATCCACCAATTTTAATAAGATTTTTAATGCATGCTAATAGGACAGATGTCACAATACAATCTAACAAAATAGTTTCAAATGAAGTTAAAGATAATGAAACACTACTAGAGCCATCTTATGGAAAAAAGCAAATTAATTTTTTTGTCCAACCCAAAGAAACTGGGGAAATCCAAATAAGATCAATGGATTTTATTAATCTCAATATGCTGGCTGTGCTATTCTTTAATAAACTGTTACTACTGGGGAAAACTAAGAAAAGAGCCTTTAGGTTCTCTCAATGTTATTTCTTCTATATGCATGTGGATCTATATTAATCTCAGTAAAATTTCAGTTTAAATTATTAAATGTCATATTAGTATAAATTAATTTATGGTCATTTTTAGATTGCTTGAATGTAAAACACTAGAAGTTAAGGGTTTTTTTTGCAATATTATACCTAGTCGTTATAATGGGTCATAGATCAGATACCTAATGGCATTAAAAAAAAATAAATATGGCCATGCTCTCTCTGAATCATGAACATTCAAATCAATGAAAAAATAACAACTTTGAGTATCAGTCACTTTTAATTTTTTAAATAACATTTTAACTATATATAGTTGCTCATTTTAATTTTTTTTTAATTTTAAAAGATTTTTACTTATTTATTTATATTTAGAGAGGAGGGAAGGGAGGGAGAAAAAGAGGGAGAGAAACATCAATGTGCAGCTGCCTCTCATGCTCGCCCAACTGGGGACCTGGCCTGCAACCCAGGCATGTGCCCCAACTGGGAATCAAACCAGCATCCCTTTGGTTTTCAGGCCAGTGCTCAATCCACTGAGCCATACCAGCCAGATTAGCACCAAACTATGCTATTAGTTTATCCGTGTTTATGATAAACAAAATGCAAAATTGGGGTCTAAACAGATTCATCATAGTTTCTTTTGTAGTTTTGTCAGACCGCAGAATGCATTAACTCAGCCAATTATAAGAATTTCTTAAGAGTCCACATTTAAGTTATCTAAAAACATAAAATCTCAAGATTCTAAATTGATTTTGACCTTTCTTTATTCTCCTCTAAGTGGTCACTATATTTTATTTCAGCAACCTAAACAGCTTTTTTTTATTATTTTTTTAAAGATTTTATTTATTT